>OY757930.1:1515323-1655323 GCA_963585895.1 Sepioteuthis lessoniana
AAGAAAGAAAAAACCAAGGGCAGATAATCCATGACACTGGAACGACAAGCTTTTCCATCTAGTGGAAAATATCTTCTTCAAGGGCAGGTAATTTCACTTAAAACAGCGCCATCTTTTTTAAAGTTAATTCTTTCATCTGCTATTATCTATTGGCGTTAAGATTTTTGTGTCTAGCTGCAACACGGCTCTAGGAAATTTACCGATTTGAAATACAGCGCGAATGTGAAGCTGCAGGATTCATTTGATGAGGTAATAATGCATGTTTTTGAAGAAGCTTTTTAGAAATGTTGTGCAAAATGCAATCTCTTTAGACATACGCCATTTTCTACCATGAACATGCGTGCGTGCGTGTGTGTCAAAATGGAGGCAAAAAACGGAAGGCCTATTTTCTTGCGCTGATTTTTACTTATTTTGTGTTTTTAGAAATATTTGTACACGCTTCTCCTTTCAATATTTTTGTCTACTGTTATTTGATAAATCAATAATTTATATTTTCATATCGTACATAAACAAACGAACGTTAGGTAATTTATTTGTCCGTTTTCATTTTCAAATCCCATGGATTTATCCATCCAAAAGTGAAATAAACTCTCTACATAGTAATGCTGCTTTTTTTTTTTTTTTACTCTTTTAAGTTTCTAACAAATAACTCATTGTTATAGTATTAATGATAATTTCTCTTTCCAAATATTATACTTTATTCATCAGTATTTTTAATTTGATGATGGTCACTAGTGTATAATGTAGACAGATAATAATATCACAATAAAGAAGAAGGGTGATTGTGGTCAATAATTGATCAAAGCTCAATATGCCCGATTTAATGAAAATAATTTTTAAAATGATAAAGAGAAATTATTTTAAATGCAATTAAAAGATGTTCAGTCGATTTTCTAACCCGGATTAATGTGCAAAGCATTATGGGTCAACATTACTGTGAGTAATTTTCTTAAATCAATCAGTTATGTTCTCTACTCCGCTAATTTCCTAGTCATTGTCTTCTGATATCTAAATAGATATTATGTTTGTTTTACGAAGGCCAAAAACTTTTTCTGCTGAGGAAGCCTGCCACTTTGTTGAAAATAAATAAATGATAAAATCAGGAACGCACAAATTATGGACAGACTAAAGTTGTTCTTGTTAAAAACAAAACAAAAAAAAAATAATTTGTTTTTTTATGATCTTATCATCTAAATGCTGATTGTTTGTAAGAATCGTCATGGCAACATTCAGTGTATATATTATTACTACCTCAATATGGTGGAAACTGTTGTTCACTGTTTATCTGTTATTGAGGATAACAAGGAAAGTTTTAACAATAAGCGGCAATATCTCTATTGTACAATAAGCAGACTTACAAATTTGATTTTTGTTTGTTTGTTGTACTTAGAGTTTTAAAGACAGTTAAAATAACCACCAGATTATCTTTTCATTATCCTAATGTGTTTTTACTTTTGAATGTTTACTAAAAATGCGTTTTCATTATTTTGGATTTAATCTTAACACTGAAAATGAAAAATCTGCTAATTATTTGATCTTCATGGGATCAACACGTCGATTTTTACCTATATTTTCATAAACTGAATCCATCTGAAAAATGTCAAACAGTATTTTTAATGCATGGAAAGTGAAAATTGTTTGTTTATATTTAATATTTTATTTTCCTTCCGCAATTTTGTCCTTACGAACGCGTTTCACTGGTGAGGGCTTATTTATTTTTACGTAGAAAATTTTTAAAAAGTAAAAACAAAGTAAATTTTATCACGTAAATAAATTTTACAAATTAATCTATTATTTCTATTTTACTTTTAGTTATTTTTATTTATTTGATCACTAATTTAAAAACTAACAAACAACTTATATATTTCCTTTTTGCGGATTTCCGCTTTGTTTCTGGACCCCCTAAAAATGTCAGACGCAGGAGTTATTTGAACTCTTGTCTTTTTTTTTTCTGTGGATATCAACCTTACTTGCAGGTTTTGTTTATCAAACATCGCAGTCTACTGACAACAACAAACTGGGCTATTTATTTTTTTTTTATCCGCTGTGATAAAAGGTAAAAAAAATCATGTTCTGCATAGTTTCATTAATATTCAGGTTTTTAAATGTATCATCTTGAACATCTTTTTATTCAAAATTATAAATATGCTAAAACAAGAATTCTTAACAGTGTTTTCGAGCTTTTTTGTATTTTCTTCTTCCCTTTTTGTATTGTAACTTTTGAAGAAGAAAAGTAAAAAAAAAAAAAAATTGCTAGGAAACAACGATTTCGAGGGACTAAGAAGGAAAAGGATAAAAAATTGATAAATACCCCCCACACACACACCAAATGTAACATGATTTTTATTTAAAACCAAAACTTGTCCACCCAGCCCTTTTTGGGGGGGTACAGAATTTGTATTTTTATGGAAACATTTTTTCTGCGATTTAATTAATTACATAAATCAAACTTAATCAATTTTCCTTACCTTTTTAAAAACTCCCTGACTGAGAAATCGAAAGAAAAAAATTCGAGTTTCTTATATTTTTATTTTCTATCACTAAGCTGTGATAGTGTTAACGAAGTTTCCCTTTAGCACTAAATTCCATCAATAGTGCAATTAATTGGATTAAAATAAATAATAACGAAAATGATTTATTTGAATGAAGATGTACCAGGTAAGTGTCGTGTTGGTTGGTAATGTCAACAACAAAAACAAAAAAAATGCTCAAATGCCATGTGAGAATAAATAGGTGCCCCTCGTACAGAAACACCGTAGAGATAGTATGTTTTTTTTTGGGGGGGGGTTCACTCTTTCATATGGAGATAATCAATCATAGGTTTAGTTTTGTAATGGTTTTAATGTTTTAATTGTTATTGATTTAGTCTGCGCGCTTAAAAGTCATGTTGTCTAATCGCGGGAAAAGAAAGAAACACATCACACAAAAAGTGGTTGAATGAATGGAATAAAGATAGAAATGAGAAGTCACGCCCACTAATTATAATATCTAAGCTTTGTTCTTTTTCCTCGTGGGTTATCTTATATTACCAAATAACATCTCATTAGTGTTACAGCTGTCCAATTCAATCTTAAATATTTGTTTCCAAAGCAACTGTTTTTTGGTTTCTTGTTTAATATTAACTTAAACTCAAAATAACGAGTCAATTTGTATGTTTTCTGCTTCTGTGACGAGAGGTTAATACAAGGGACATAACTCTATATTAGAATAAACGTCTTTTATTTGAACCAATAGATTTTTTTTAGGGTTAACAGATAAAAACCAAACAACCAAAAAATTTGTAAAAACAAAACAAACTATAAAAAGCTTCCTCGTATCTAACTTGGTACTTTTATTCCTACTAATATTTCCCTTTCTATGTATGTGTGTGTAATTTTAATAGTTTTTAGCATTATTTTATAACCTAATACTCAAATTATTGGGAAATAAAATTAATTGCTGATTTATACACAGTACATATCAATTTTATACCTCACTGTATATATTATACGTATATAATTTTTGTCTAAAATACTAAAAATAAAAAACACTTTGACATTTCAAACTTTTTTGGCTCTTATGATTGTGAAGCTTTGGAAAGGTTAAAAAATTCCTGATGTTTTTTTATAATTTCTAAAGTAAAAGGGGCCAGGTAAACTTACTGAAGGTTTACGAGATAGTTATATGCCAAACTGTTGATTTTATTTGAAAGGCTTTTTTGTTAAATGAACACCTACGTAAACTGAGACAAAAATGATAAATAATGAATTTTACTGCTCCCTTCAAAAAATATCTGGTTTTGAAATTGCTATCATGTTATGTTCAACATTGTGAGTATTGGTCTCTGTCTAGAGCTTTAGGGAGTGTGGAGTCACATGTTTATTACCATTACTGCCTAGTTTATGCTGCCACAGTGTTCTAGTAATTTTTATGGTCTCATTTATGGGTCACATAGATCTGATATAATGTTTGAAATTATTCTAAACTATATTGGCTCTTAAAACATTGATATTATAAGTAAATAATAAGTCTTTACCTGTTTAAAATGATTGAACATAATGACTATATTGACTCTTAAAACAATTGATATTGCTATTTGAGAGGAACAGTTAATTGAAGATATATAATTATTGTTGTTCTTATTCTATAGGAATAGTCACTTGAAATTATACAATTACTTACAAATTATTAGTATTCAATAGGTGTACTTGCAACTGTGTAAGTTTGCAAATTATTTGTATTAAGAATAGTTAAATGAAACTATGTAATAGTTTGCAAAAAAAACATGATTTTGACATAAGATAACCCAACTGAGTTGGCATGTTATAAAACCAACATTTTTTTTAAGTCTTGCATAGAGAATGTCTTGATATACATGTAAATGCATTGATTGTGGAAAACAAGCACATTGCATGAAGCAGCACGGATTAGAGCTATAATACTATTATAATAGGTTATATAAAAACCTTTCTTGCGAGGATTTGATTGATTGATTGATTGATTGATTTTAATAACATGTCAACCTGTCTCAGGTTATTTCATTCCTCAATGTTATGAAATTGCATTCATTGTACATTCATATTCATAAGAGAGGTGTTTTTTATGGGGGGTGGGGTGCACATGTTCCAATCAAAAAGAATACATTTTAAACAGATATATTTGAACCCTAGATGGAATCCTAACAAGTACTATCATTCCAGATGCAAGTGGATCTGGGAGAGTGATACCAATGAAAGGGTGACTTCACACTCCTCAGAACTCCAGAACTGGATTGTCACACTCAGGATCCCTTTTTCTTTTTTTTTTTTTTTTTTTTTTTTTTTTTTTTTTTTTTTTTTTGTAGAGGAGGTTCCACCTCTCTGCTGGAGATTCATCAGCATGCCACCAGGGTGATGGCTTTGATAGTTACACATTTTCCTAAAGTATGTCTTTGGATTCATATTACTTGTCAGGTCATTTAGCTTTTATCATTTTATCTTTTACATCAATGATCAGCATTTGAGTCAAGGGGAAAAACCAGGTCTTGAATGCTGATTTTCAAGGCAGGTACACTTTCTCCACTTGAACAACATGGTCTTTTTACCTTCATTTGGTTTTATACTGAACTTAGTAAAAAAAAAAACAATGGCTCAGATAGTTTAAATTTTATTTTAATTGCTTAAAAGGATTTTCACATAGTGTAACTTGTAGAATCAGTGTTTATTTATTTGTATTTTCTTTCTTAATCCTTTTTGTACCCTGTTAAATCACCTGTCATTAGGTTAGGTTATTTGGTTTAATGGCATATCAACTCTTGATGGTTATTTAATGTTAAAACCTATTTATACATATATGATTTGTAAGTGTATAGTTTGTTGGTAACAATATTTTTTTAATGAGCCACAGCTCATTTGTTAGTACACAGCTAAATGGTTTTAGTTTGGTTTGGTTGGGTTTTATGGCATATCAACCATTGTTGGTTATCTAATGCCAAATCCTGTTTACACATATGTAGTAAATATATGATTTGTAAACAAATTTAACTGATAACTTTATTAAACAAGCCTGAACTCATTTTTGGTACATATTTAAATGTTTTCAAGTATTGCTATCAAATACAAACAATTCTGTTTATTATTAATCATTTGTTTGCACACAGTTAAATTGTTTCAAATATTGCTATTTAACAGTAACAATTTAACATCAGTCATTTGTTTGCACATAGTTAAATGGCTGTATGTATTGCTTTGTAACAGTCACAATTTAACATTAGTCATTTATTTGCACACATTTCAATCAATATACATGATATTTAAGAGATTAGTTTATTGGTAATTTCATTTTTAAATGAGTTAGAATTAATTTGTTTGCATACTAGTATTGCTATTATTTCTACGCAGTTAAATGCTTTTTAATTGTTCCTATCAAACACTTATAATTCTATTCAATATCAATCATTTATTTTGCTGCTAGTGAAGTGATTACAAGTATTGCTATTTAACACTAATTATTCTATTCAACATTTTACTCATTTGTTTGCACATCATTAAATTGTCATAAGTATTGCTATGTATCACTAACAATTCAATCAGTCATTTGTTTTCACAGTGAAAAGATCAAACAGTTCTATTTCTAACAATTCAATTCAGCATGTCATTTGATTGCACTCAAGTTTAAATGTCAAACAGTTCTATTTGACCCATAGATAGGACCCTATCAAGTTTTACCTTTCCAAGCCAGAGTGGACCTGAGAGCAATGGCAATGAAGGGGTACTCTACATTCTCCAAATCTTCAAGGCTGGAGCCTCACCATCAGATTGTTTAGTGTGTCATATCCAGGACACTCAATGGTGGGGGGAGGTCTTACCCATCTGCAGAAATGCAGTTGGTGTATTCTACAACCCCAGCCAACTGGACTGTAAATGGTTTCAAGTATTGTTATTCAACACTAATAATTCTATTTAGTATTAATCATTTGTTAGCAATCCTTGAAATCGATTAACTGTGCTATCTAATACTAATAAGTCTATCTAACGTTAATCTTTTGTTCTCACACAGTTAAAATGTTTTCCACTATTGTTATTTCAGCAAAAATGACTTAGCCACTGCCCTCTGGCACCTCTAAGATAAAATAGTCCAGTACGTGTACAAGAGTAATTTGAAGAATATGGTTTTGACAATCACACAGGTACTAGGGTCCAACATGACCAGCTAACCAATAAGATTAAACTCCATTCAACCCAGTAAGGGCCACGGACGAGTACTATAAACCATGTGATCAGTTTATCTTCTGGGTCACAGACTACTCAACCCCTTAGATCTCACCCTCAAGCACTATGGATCCCCACCCACAGCACACAAGCAACTTCATTGCAGAGGTACTACCCCCATATACTACAGCTCTAGCCAATTGGGCAGATATATATATATATATGTATATATATAGTGAAATTAACAAATCATTGTAAAAATATATTTTACATAAATTAGAAAAGTGCTCAAATACTGGCCAGTTGAGCACCTCATGACATGATTTGTGTCCTGAATTAAAAAATCTATGAAACTAATAGTAATGAGACTGTTTTGAGGAGATGAGTAGACATTTATTTTAGGTTTTATATATAATGAATGACTTAAATTCCTGTATCAGTTATATAATTTTTAATTTAATACACATACTACTGCAAAGAAATAACAGCTATGCCACCTACAATTCCATCAACAGATGATGACAGTGAGGTCAGCTATAGTGAGGCTCCAGTAATGCTGCAACTTTGGGGAATGCAGAAGACCCCT
The DNA here is from genome assembly GCA_963585895.1 of Sepioteuthis lessoniana. Lineage (NCBI taxonomy): Eukaryota > Metazoa > Mollusca > Cephalopoda > Myopsida > Loliginidae > Sepioteuthis > Sepioteuthis lessoniana. Next base: position 1,522,578 of record OY757930.1, read on the forward strand.
TTATTGCCATAGATCTACTTATGCTAAACTAAATTGTTTGAAATAGAACTGTTTTGACATTTAAACTGTGTACTTATGCTAAACTGAATTGTTTAAAATAGAACTGTTTATATGTATAAAAATGGATTTGGCATTAAATAACCTACAATAATTGATATGCCATAAAATCAAACCCCAACAATATGACATGAATTCAAATTTGAGTTAACTGATTTGATGATGATGCTGAGTGAAGCTGGAAATTTAAAACAATATTTTACAATGTGATTTCAACAAAACAAGATACTGAATATGAGTTATAAAATGGAAAACTAAACTTTCTCAAACCTACTTTGTCTTTTGATTACTTATATTTATTTTAGATTAGTTTGGTTATAAAATATCTTTTAAAGTGCTCAATAGTATATTGAAGTTTAGATGTGTGTGTATATATATATATATATATATATGAGAGAGAGAGAGAGAGAATCAGATTGGATTCAAATTTGATTTGGATAGTTTTATACAATGTTTCTATCATCACAATTCAAATGTTATAAGCTAATATTTGAGACCAGATTTATATCTGAAGGTCAGCTATGACCATAAAAACAAGTATGTTAGAGAAAAAAAAATTGTTAACAAAATTGCTAATAATCATCTTCATGTTCAACTGACCACATCAATTTACAAATATAATATTTTGTTGAATTTTCATGTGAGAGTATGTGTAGTTTCTAAATTGTCACATTGAATAGTTGATTGAATTCTAAAATTAAATGTGTACTACTATTTTTTAATTTTTTTTTCTTTATTTATATCATTTAAAATCCACCTAATGTATATTTTAAGATTTTGAATAAAATTAATTTATTTCAAGAAAACTATTTTAAATGATATTTTTCTTCTCTCAGCTCAAATATCAACTTAGCAGACATATATACATGTGTATAAATAAAACTAAAAAAATATTATCACTATTAATAAGATTATATTTTTACAAAATAATAAATTCCATCATTAAAGTAAAATGTGATATGTGAATTAAGACTAATTTGATTGTGTGGAATTTTTCAAGTTTTTATTCTTTGAGAATGTTTTTCTGGTCGTTTTCTGTAAATGTACCATTCTTAGACATTGTTCTATTTTCTATTGTTATTTTGTTTTCCTCTCCCAGATTGGGAGATTTCTGGTTCTGTTCCGCCTTGAATATTTCCATAATCCCATTCTCAAAACTGCATCAATCACATTTTTAGCAAATCAAAAAAAAAAAAATGGATGACAAACATGATGATAAATTGTATTTTCTACTCTAACTACCAATGCTACTGCTATAAATATAATCAGTGTGTGGGAGTGGGATTACTTAAGGAAATTCCTTAATATTGAAATAAATGACTATTGTAGTGTAAAGCGTTTAAGTAAGATAACAATTTACCCTACAAGTTGTGCTCTCCAATGGATATATTTTTGATAATGGTTGCCCAGTATTGAGAAAGATTGGAAATTATTTGATCGGATTGTAATTTCATGCTCCTTCTATCAAAGAAATGTTGAAATGATCATATTAAAAACTCTTTTATAAATGGCATCCATTCTAATTACATATGGTCAATGACTATTAAAAAATAAATCCCTCAAATAAAAAGTTACCTTCCAACTGCACTAATCTTACCTATTCTTTAAAGACAATAGATCAGCTCTTGTCAAAACTGATAGATAACCAAAAGTGAAATTCTGGTCTGACAACCACTGCTGGCCTAAGGCTCAAATGTTTTTGTTTTTTCTGGCTTCACAAGACCCATCTGAATTAGCTCTCTAACCAATGAAATTGGATGTTATTTGTTAAAAAAATAAATGGTGCATTATACTTGAGTTTATAAGTTTGAATATCTGTTATTCCTGCTATCATATTAGTTGTTTATTCTGAAAACCCATTGAAAACTGTTTTCTAAGACAAGTAAATGGAAACTTTGTCACTTCTCTACTGGACACTGGTAACTTAACCAAATGTCATTAACTGATGAAGAAAAACATTTCAGATCAAAACTATTGCTGCCATATATAGTCAAAATGATGTGACAGTTTTTTTTGTCCAAAATTTAACAAACAGTGAGTGGAGATATTACATGAGAAATAAATATTTCCTATTGATTACTGACCAAAAATTGATTTTGTTCAGGTTGGGAAGCAAGCAGAAACAAGTTTAATAGATGTTGACTTCATCTGACATGTTATTCTCATGATGTATTTTATCTTACAGGCAAATAAAACCATGTTGGCAGCACATTTTCCAGATTTCACTATTTACTCGCAAATTCTAATAGATTGCCAGAATGACATAATTTGTTATGCCATCCTGGCATGCCATGTATTGTTCATTAGAAGCAAAGTAAAAAAAAATTCCCTTTTCAGTTAAGGATAAAAATAAATTGCCCCGTGTACTGAAATGAAACCCTGAATTTACAGTAAACATCAATATTCAAGCCTTCTGCCATGAGCGGCAGTATGTGATACAAGATCAATTTTCATTCTATACTAGTTGCCTAATCAAGGCTAAAGATCTGCCCTACTATTTACTCAAAGCTTGAGAGTGGGAGGAGAACAGACGAATTCATACCTTTCCCTAGAGCATTAATGTCTATTAAAATGCAAACAGTCTTGTCCAAGATTTCGACTTTGGCCATTGATTCCATTTCCTCTGATGATAGCCATTATACTCGGCCCGTCTCCGAAATTTTGAAAGCAACACAACTTTAAAATTGAATATTGACTTGATGAATCCCTTGCCAACATCAAATAGGAATCCATATATTTTGAGCATAATTGATGAATATGGTAAGTTTCCCTTTGTCTTTACATGTAGTGAGATGACATCACTGCCAGTCATTTATTGATGTCATCAATTGTTTCTTTTTTGGAATGCCTGCGTATATTCACTCAGATTGAAGCTATGTGAACCTGACATAACAAGCATTTATTTGACCACTTATAATCCACAAAGAGTTTTTTGAGTATAAAAGCACATTTTTTTAAAGACAATATTGTTAGCTCTCCAGACTTGAGAGTTAAAGATTATGATATGTGAAATTTTGTTTCCACAAGCTCTTCACTGTATAAGGACTGTCATGGACCACCACTACCGAGACACCAAATGAATGAATGTTTTGTCACTTGAAAAGAACTCTGGCTGTTTGATTCTGATGTGGTTGTCTCTGCTTGGCATAATGTTAATGAGATAATAGAATTGAACCTTATGTTGAGGGGGTTGAGGTACCTTAAGCAAACTCAAAATATACTCGCATCCATTTTCAAGACAGACAAGATACAACTGTATAATTGAAACATTTTTAGCCTTTTGAGGTTCTCCGTTCCTTCGACCTGGACAATCTGAAGTTGTTGCGCCTCCTAATTTTACAATAGCTGAACTGGAAAATAAAGAGGCAGCTAAGACTAGTTAAAAAAGTTGAGACTGCAGTGGTTACTAGTAAAGTTATGAATATGAGTTGAAACTTGATATTAACCTGACACTTTTAATGAGTGAGTTGATAGAAGTACCTGAGCCAAACCATCTGTCCAAGAAGAGCTAATTCAGTTCAATGCTACCACCTTCACATTGTCAAACTTGAATTTCACATAAACTTTTAATATCTGCCAAATTTTGAATAAAGTTGTCTATGAAATGGAATATTATGCTAATTTGTGTTTGCTGATGATTCTACTTCTACTGAAAATATAGTCAGTGTATACTTTAGAGTGGGATGAAGGAATTCTTTTTCTCTTGAAACTAACAAAATCTTGTCGTTTCAAGTTGAAATCTTGCAATAAATAAATTTAGATCTTATTACTAAATAAAACTAAGGATCTTAGTTGAAAGTCTTATAGTTGAAGAAATTTTCTGATTGTACAATTAATTGAATTGAAAACATCTATAGATGCTGCTGGAAAATGTGTTGATTATCAAATTTGGCTCATCAGTCAAGATTTTTTTTTCTTTTTTTTTTTTTTAAGATAAAATAAAATCATTTATTGAATTTAACAAATGTGTACATTTTAAAAAACTTTAAAAGGTGTGTCATTATTTTATAAGGCATAGGTGTGACTAAATTAGAACCTGATCCCTTTTGGTGGTCTGAATTTATCACGAATGCCATTTAGTTGTCAATTATTCAACTTAGCCTAATTTAGCACATGGCTAGAAGTATGGAAGCACCCAGTGAGAATCAAACTTATTACTCGGTAGTAATTGATCTTTAAAATTCAGTGCTGTGTATGCCATTTAGTTTTAGAAATATAAAACTGAGTTATTTATTGATCAGTCTTTGATGTCTTTTTTTTTTGTTGCAGGCTGGGGTGGGGGTGGGGCTTTGTAATGAGTGATAAATTTGTTAAATGTTTGTCATTTCTCATGATAAAACTAAGAGTAAACTAAAATCTGAGTATGGCATGAAAGATTTGAAGTATCTAACTTAAATAGAGATGTGTGTAAATCACAAAAAGACTTTTGTATGTTAATAATGTAAGTTATATATATATATATATATATATATATAAATGAATTGAATCATAATTATTGTTTATGGTGAAAAAGTTGAGTTCAAATCCTGGACGAGACTGACTGCATTTCACATAGCACTAATACCCTTGGGAACGGTATGAATCCAATTATTCTCCCTCCAGCTATGGGTAAATAGTAGGACAGACTAGGTTCTTCAGCCTTGGTTAGGCAACTAGTCTAAGAGAAGGAAAACTCTGAATTGAAACCTGTTAAACTCCGCTTAAAAATTGACCTTGTGTCATATCCTGCCCGAGCGGAGGGGTTGGTAAATAGGATGATGAAAAATTTGATTTCCATTCATTAAACAACCAACCTCCCAAAGGCAATGAATATATGACCTTTTCCTAATTAATTTGTAATGTGAACTTCCTCTTAAAATATAAAACACAAAACCTTTCCTCTTGCACATTTTTTTATTGCTATGCCTGTCTTAAAAATGAATGACTAAAAAAACGTTGATTCATTAAGTTTTCAATTATAAAGTCGTGTGTGTGAGTGAATTATATGGTTAGACAACAAATGAAAACAGTTGTTGCATTATTTTATCTTTGTGTTGAATTTAAAAAAATCTTGTTTCAATCATCCTGATATCTTTATTCTATGAAAATTCATTTTCTCGAGAAAAGATGCGTTACTGCTGATCATGTATCAAAAACTTATTAAAATCTCAATTTATATTCAACAAATCTAAAATAGAATTTAATAGAGCATTTTTCATTCTATCTTTACATTTTGCTTCATGTGAAAGTTTAAATTCACTTTTTACCAACAATGTTGTAAGTTTATTGTAGGTTATTCTAATATCTTTTGCTGAAGACTTTGTCCTGTCTTCATTATATTCAAAACTTGACATTGGTTTATCAATAAAGATGATGAATAATAATAAAAGATATTTATACTTGACATTTAATTTTATTGAACAAAAATAGGCAATTTTATTAATCTGTCCTCCAATAACTTTTTATCTGTCACTGAAAAACAACTCTGTATGCCTTTTAGAGTCTTTCAGAGAATTGAAACTTTTTTATTGATAGAATTCTGTAAAGACCACAATAAATGGTAGTCCAAAGGTGTAATATCTGCTGAATAGGACATATGAATGAAAACTTTGTAGCCAAGTTGTAACATTTATTACTTGGTGACTAAAACAAATTGCCCAGTTCATAGGACCTTGAATACAGACTGCTTCCACTGAAGAATGGTAACCTCCCCCCCTCCCACACATATGCACACACACACACACAATGACTCTAAATTGTATCCAGTGATCAGGCTCCTGCTCTGGGGACTGTTAAGTCACTTGTTTATTGCCACTCTGACTTGGTATGTTAGTATCTGGTAGTTTTTCATTTATTGGTCTAATAGATTTGTTTGAAAATCATTGCTATTTATTAGGAATACTTGATGCCATACAACTATGTGCATATTATGTTTTATGAATAGTAAGTAAAAGTTAAGTTGGCAACTGTAGTCAAAAGTGACCCGAAGGCTCCTTTTCAATATCTACTACATCAAGGTGTTGGGGAGGGCGCTACTCATTAAATAAAAGTAAGTATAGTTGGTGACCTTAGTCAAGGGTGACCTGAAGGCTTCTTTTTCAATAGCTACTACACCAAGGATTGCTCCACTTTACCCTTGATCCTTACCTTATAATGCTGAGTGTTAATCAAGGCAGCATAAGTACCTTTTTTTTTTTTTTTTTTTTTTTTTTTTTTGAGTCTTTGGTATAACTTGACCTGGGATTGAACCCCAGTCTCCCGGACCACTTGCAAACACTCTACTCATTAGGCCAATTATGAATAGTTACTTGAAAGTATTTGTGTATAAATTATTGCTCTTAAGAATGGTTACTTAAAATTTTATTCATTAAAAAACCATATTGTTTGCAAATAAATAGTGACTTTGTCATTAAATAACCCTACAAGGGTTGACTTGTCAGAAAAACCAACTACCTAACCATGATCTAACATAGGTATCCTGATGGAATATTTGTCTTTTCTCTTTGTTAATTTCAAATGTACACTTTGTTGATTGCTGCTTTTAATTGAGCTAATTCAAACCAGTACTTGTTTGAATCAATCATTTGTTTCTAAAAGAGTTCGTAAGAGTTCTAATCCACCTTGTCATCTGGGGCTGTAGAATATGCTGACTGCACCTCTGTGACCCAGTTGCCTTAGTGGCTACATGATTAGCAACATTCTACTTTGGCCCTTACCAAGCTAGACAGTGGTCATGTCAATCCCTCTTTTGGATGCTTGCAAAAGAATTTTGTTAAGTTTCTTAATCTGAAAGTGGTGGCTACAGGGTCAATCAAACTGAAGAAAGACCTGTGTTTCCCCTTCTCTCACGAGGTGAGTAGTCATCTTGAGAATGAAAACCCAGAGATTTATAGGGCTCCATGGTGTGTGGGGAGCACAGTCAGTGAACTTATCTGAAATCCCCATGGATACAAAAATCAAAAATTAAACCCAAGTAAAAAATATCAAACCTTAAAGCATCCACATGTAGTGTCTGACTCAGATAATGACCCTGTTCAGACACTTTTCCCCAAACTTATAGTGCTTGAATCAACAATGGATACCCAAATCACTAAGTTGTCTCCATTTATTATTGAAAAAAATTCTCAGCTCTCTAATAAAACTTAATTCTGTGAAAAAACTAAGAAACAATTCCTTACTGGTAAACATACCAAAGAAAACCTCAGATCTTTTACTTGAGCAAAAATACATCTATAACCTTAAAATAAAAGCCTACCCCCGCAACTCCCTGAACTTGTCAAAGAGTTTAATGGGAAGTCCAGATTTCTCCCTCTGTTCTCTAGATGAAATAAAAACTAACCTCAACAAACAAAGTGTCACTGAGGCCCAAAGAATTTTCATTTAGAAAAATAACCAAATAATCCTAACAAACACATATATTTATTACCCCAAAAACCTCTTACCAAAATACAAATAGAATACGAAGTAACTAAAATTGAAATATACATTCCAAAACCACTGAGATGCCACCATTACCAAAAATTTGGACACCACAAAGCAAAATATACTAGATCTCCAGTATGTAAAAAATGTGGAGAAATCTGAATGGACCACACAGACTGTAAACAACCAGAAAACTGTATAAACTGCAAACAAAATCGTGCAGTGGACTCAAAAGAATGTGAAATATGGAAAAAGGAAAAAAGAATATTAGAAGTCAAACATACAAAAAATATATCATACCCAAAGGTAAGAAAGTTAGTCGAAAATTCTATAATCCCAACAACTAATGCAAACCCACGAAAAACTCAAGCCAAAACCAAGGAATGACCCACTAAGAGATGATAAATCTAATAAAAGAACTGAAAACTCTAATAGAATTACTAAGAGAAAGCTTGACCAACTTGACAATCAAGCCCCATGCTGAACCAGATCCAAAGAAAAACCTCCAATCCAAAACCAATGGAGCTGAAGACCTCAACTCTCTCAAAATATAAGCAAAATTCAACCCAAACAACAACAAACTGCAAGTATCCATACTATCACTACCAAACCTACCCCCCCCCAAACAAATTGGATAACAATGAAAGCCGACCAGTAACCCCAAAAGGAAGATCTCTTTGCAAGAAGGAATCTAGCAAACATAAATCAAGAATCTCGTTAATAGAAATTGAAAACAAATTCAGATTAATGGAAACAAAGACCCAAGAAAGCCCCTCAAAATAGAAATCCTAAATATTCCCGAAAGCCAAGAAACCATGGAAATTGCCAAATCCAACCAAATAAAAAAAAATAAAAAAAACATCAAACACACAACAAAGATTAAAAAGCATGACTCATAAGATAATTCAATGGAATTACCATGGCAACAAGGTAAATTACAATTATCTACTTCTGTTATTAGCTGAACTAAACCCTACTGCCATATGCCTCTGAGAAACCTTCAAAAAAAGTAGTGACAACCCAAATAAAAAAAAAAAAATTGAACAATATGATTACATACATGATATGGGACAAAGAACTTCAGGTGGAGTATCAATCCTAATTAAGAAAAAATCCCCCAAAATAACATCAACACTTACTTGCAAGCAATTGCAGTCTCAACAACCTTACACAAAATTGTCTCCTTCTGCTCGCTATATATCCCACCTCATGACCCCATAAACAAAAAGGAATGTACAATTTGATAAAACCACTTCCTAAACCATTTATCTGGATGGGAGATTTTAATAGCCACAACATAATATGAGCTAGTAAAACAACAAACAAAATAGGCTTGACTTGAAAAAATCATCAATAGCAACATTTTATGCCTCTACAATCAGATATCTGAGACCCACCTTGACCTATCCTCAGGTACATTCTCTGTCATAGATCTAACCCTCAGTGACCCATCAATCTTCATAGATTATAACTGGTGAGTATACAAAGAACCCTGTTGCAGTGACCACTACTCAATAATAATTGAAAACTCTTCTATAAAAAAATCTTAGGACCACAAACAAAACCCCCATGATGGTATTTAAAAAAAAAAACAACTGGCAATCCGACAAAAAAACTATGCCTTACCACACTTATCTAAAAGACAAATACAAATTGAGAATAACCTACAATACATTTTCCAACACCCTCATTACTATAGCTAATAAAATTTTCCCCAAAACACAGTAAACCATGATTCACAGAGGAGTGCTAAGACATAAGAGAATGTCAAGATTCCCTCAGGAAATTCAAAACATACCCCGCATCAGAAAACCTAAACAAATAAAAACAACAAAAAACCAAAACTTGATGTATCATTAAGAAGCCAAAAGATCCTCTTGGAGAAAGTTCACTTCAAAAATAAACTACAATACCAATCCAAAAATAATTTGGAGCTTCATAAAGAAAATAACAAATAAAAACATCAACAACCCAATAAATCACCTCTCTCAAGGAAACACAAAAGCCACAAATGAAAAGCATATAGCCAACATGATTGCAGAAAATTTTGCTCAAGTTTCATCTAAAAAAAATTACTCAAATCAATTTAACTCGATCAGAATCAAAGAGGAAAAGAATAAAATAAAATTCACCTCTGACAATACTGAGAGTTATGACCAACCCTTCACCCTAACCAAACTCCAAAACCCAATATCCAAATCTAACAACTCAGACCCCTGGTCCAGATAAAATTCACTAAGCTCTCCTCAAAGAACTCCCAACAATATCTCTAAAATATCTTCTAGATATATACAACAATATCTGGATCTCTGGCAACAGCTCTACCTTATGGAAGCAAGCCACAACTATCCCTATCTTCAAAAAACTAAAAGATTCCACAAACCCTATTAATTATAGACTTATTGCTTGAACTCGCTGTACTTGCAAAACTCTCGAAAGGATGCTCAATCTGACATGGTTCCTTGATTCAAATAATCTCCTCTCAAACCTATAAACAGGCTTCAGAGCCAAAAGAAGAACCATTGTCCAAATAGTCCACATAGAAACCCTAAGCAGAGAAGCATTCATCAAAAAGGAACATCTGGTTGCAGTTTTGCCCTGTCAGCTAGGGCTATAGAATACACTGACTGCACCTCTGCAGAGTGGTAAGACCCCCTCTCCTCAACAAGTGTCCTGGATATGACACTAAACAATCTGATGGTGAGGTTCCAGTGATGGTTGAGTTTTGAGGAATGTGGAGCACTCTTTCATTACCATTGTTCCCAGTTCCACTCTAGCTCAGAGTGGTAGCACCTGATAGGGCCCTATCTATGGGTCAAATAGAACTAAACTGTGTACTTCTGCTAAACTGAACTACTTGAAATAGAACTGTTTTTGACATTTAACTGTGTGTAAAGAAAAACTATACTTATACTAGACTGAATTGCTTGAATTAGAACTGTTTGATTAAACTGAATAGCTTGAAATAGCTTGACAATTAGATTGTGTACTTATGCTAAACTGAATTGTTTGAAATATAACTGTTTATTTGTATGAAAATGGATTTGGTATTAAATAACCTACAAAGGTTAGTATGCCATAAAACCCAAGCAACAAGCAAACTGTCTGCAGTTCTTTTTGATCTAGAAAATGCATATGACACATCATGGCCATATGGCATACTCAAAAATCTCAGCCTACTAGGCAGACATCTCATCTTCATAAAATACTTCCTAGAAGACTGGACCTTCAAAACACAAATAAACAATACACTCTCCAATCCAAAACCACAAGAAATAGGTGTATTTCAGAATACCATTGTATATGTGATCCTTTTCATGGTTAAAATGAATAAAATAACAACCCACCTTCCCCTAGAAATCCACTGATTATTATATTTTGATGACTTCCTCATTTGTTACAACTCCCAAGATATGGCTATTATAGAAAGTCAAATGCAGCAAGATATCAACAAGATATCAAAATGGACCATAAAAAATGGTTTTAAAATCTCTAGTAACAAAACCAAATACATGCACTTGTGCCAAATCTACAAAAGCACAGTCAACCTACCTTTATACTAAATGGTACTGAAATACCCATAACCCATCGATACAAATTCTTAGGCATTACTCTTGATCTAAAACTATCTTTCATTCCCCATATCAAACAACTGAGGATCAAATGCAACCAAACTATCTAATTCCTGAGAACCATAGCCCACGCAGACTGGTGGGTCTTGAGAGAAAAAAACCCTAACCAAACTATACAGGTGTCTAATACAATCAAACCTTGATTTTAGCTTCTTCATATATGAAATAGCCAGAAAATCCTGCCTCTGAGAACTTGAAACCATCTACCACCAGGGACTCTATGTTCACTACCCCCCCAATTGAAAGCTTATTGATAGAAGCCCATGAGTCCCCACTTTTCTTGAGAAGATATAAACTTGAACTTTAATACAAAATTCATTTCATGCCCCCCCCCAACCCTGCCTATAACTGCATCATGGAAATAAGATGTAAAAACCTATTTGAAAATTAAGCAAAGGTCATCAAACCTTTTGATCTAAGAATCCAAACCCTCCTAAATGAAATCAAAATCAGTCCCAAAATAATACAAGATACCATCCTCCAAAAAACAACACCATGGACCATAAATCAACCAATAGTAAACTGAGAACTTACCAAACTATCCAAAACCAAAACACACCTCATCACTTTCCAAGAGAAATTCCTTGACATCCAAAATAACTTCCCGGATCACCACCACATCTATATAGATGGATCCAAACAGAGAATAAAAGTTGGTTGTGCTGCTCTCTTCCAAAACCAAGAACTGCTAAAATATCTCCCAAATGAATCATCAATCTATAATGCAGAAGTCACAGCTATGAACGTTATAGCTAACCTCAAATCCTCTAAATTTATTATTTGTTCAGACTCCAAACCAGTTCTCCAAGCCTTACAGAACAAAAAAGCATCGACTCCTCTCATCACAAGACTCCTAGATAAAATAAACACTCTTTCCAAAAATAATACTGGGTGGAACGATAAAATTGTCTTCCTCAAGAAAACAACACTACAGCTTTATTTTAAAACTTTTATTGAAAAAATCAATTCAGGTAACTTGATTATGTAGTAGAGCTGACATCTATTCAATGTAGCTGCCTTCAACCTCAATCACCACCTCGATACGGATCCGGAACTGGGAGCATGCCTTTTCCACAAGTGCCGGCGAGATCTTGGCGAATACTCAGCAGATGGCAGTGATCAGGCTGGCTTTGGTGATGTGGGAGGTCATGTTGGTGATGTTCTCGACGTATGACCAAACAAAGTAGTCCAGCAGGTTCAGGTCGGGGGAGGAGGGGGGCCAGTGAGAGAAGGGTACAAAGTCGTAGCATTCCTTCTGAAGCCAAGCCTGGGTCTCTTTAGACTTGTGGACCGGCACTGAGTCCTGCTGCCACACCCAGGGTCTGCCACTGGCCACCTGATTGCACCAGGGGATCACCACACTCTTCAGCACATCCAGGTACACTTTGGTGTTGACTTTCAAGCCAACTTCGAAGATGTGAGGTGGCATGATGTGGCCCTCACTTGAAACCACACCAAAGACCATAACCGTAGCTGGAAACTTTGTTTTCATCACCCTGAGCACGTCCCTGTTATTCATGGCAATCCAGATTTGCATTTTGAGAGTGACGGCAATGGTCCTGTTGTTATAACTGGGATCGGTAGAGAGCATGTGTTGTACAGCGGCGCATCTTCGATCTTGCTCGTTGAACTTTGGGTCACTTTCAGACATGATAGAAGGCTCCTATCGCTCTTGGGATTTGTACACAACTGGCCAACTAGTAGATGGTCTGCAACAAAAAAAAAGAAAACCGGTTTTCATTAAACGGAAATGAAATCATGTTGTCTTGTCTTGGGCAACAATTTTATCATTCCACCCTATAGTATCATTCTCACTTGGATATCAAGCCACATTAGTATACATAGAAATGAAAGGGCAGATAAAGCTGCAAAAAATCACCCCTGAAAGACATTTCCAATACAAAAGCTCCATACACTGACCTAAAACCAATCTAACAAATTCATACCCAAGAAATGGCAAAAATCTTGAGATGATCAAACACAGAACAAGCTCCACTCTATGCAAGATACCATAGGTCTGTGGTTGGCAGGCTATAGAAGAAATAAAAAAAAGAAGTGATACTTCCCAGTCTTTGTATTGGCCACACCTACATTACCCACACCCACCTAAAAAGAGAAGATCCCCCCTCAATATATTCAATATAGAAAGTACCCCTCATAGTCAAACACATTCTCATAAACTGTGACAGGTTTAGACAAATTTGCCCCAAATACTACTAGACAAGCATTTTAAAGGACCTTTTCAAAAACACCAAACCAGAGGAAATCTTGAGCTTTCCAAAAGAAACCAACCTCTTCATCAAAATCGAACCAAATATAATAAAACCTACAACAAAAATCCTTCCCCAAACCCTAAAATATACACCAAAGACAAAAATCAATCTAACCCTTCTGGCATTAAATAACCCACAGAGGTTGATATGCCATTGAACAAAACTCAAACTTTCTTCTAATGCCATTATATACACCATTTATCAGTGAAACTTTATTGTTTAATTGTAAAATCATTTTTTTTATCTGCTCATTCTGAGAAATAAAAATTGAATTATTTAAAATTCAAAACCACTTCAATCAGCGCACTTTGAATTATTCTCAAGAAACTTTGTTTCACCAAAAATCTTTTTCATTCAATTTGAAGCTAAAAAAGAAATGCACAGGCTGCCGAAAATCTTTGTTTTAATTTTTTTCGAAATTTTCAAATTTTATCCTTTTTTAAAAATTTTCTTTAAATATAAATTTGATTGGTAGAAGAAGAAATTATCTGAAAGAAAAATTGATAAAGACTTATTTTTGAAATTTTTTTTATCACTCAGTTTTACAAATATTCTTGTAGCCTGTTGGTTATGATACTGGGCTACTGCAATAAGTTGTAAGTAAAGTTGGTGACCGTAGTTGAGGGCAACCCGAAGGCTCCCTTTTCAAAGCTACTACACCGAGGTGTAGTGGAGGGCACTACTCTTTTCCTTGGATTGCTCCACTTTACCCTCAATACATACCTTATATTGCTGAGTGTTAAGCAAGGAGATATCAAGTACCATTTTTAAAGTCTTTGGTATGACGCGACCTGGGATTAAACCCAGGTCTCAATAATAATTACAAAATAAATAATTATATATATATAAATTATTTTTTCATGGCTATCAAAATTCAGTTCTTACCAATTGTTTTTTGCTTAGACATAAAGAAAGTGGTTGGTAATGGAGGCTGTTAATTTAGAAGACTGTTCTAGAAGTGTAGAAGTTCTTTCATTTTTCATATTGATCCAAACATTCAGCACCTTGCTATGGAGCAGTGATTACCAAACTAATCTCACAGATCATTATTACTGTATTAAATTTTGATCTGCAGTCATCATCATCATCATCGTGTCCGTACAGTTGGCGTCTCGTGGGGTGTTGTCGCCAGGACTTGTTTAATATTGCTCTCAACATTCTTGTGTAGTTGCCATCAAGTTTCTTCTCCAGCCGTTTAGTTAGCGTCCATGTAGTGCATCCATATAGCAGTATCAATACAACCGCTGCCTGGAAGAAACTGCACTTCATTTCATCGGTCAGGTCTGATTTCCATATGATTGAGAGCCTATCTATATCTGTCCATGCTTTCGTCAGTCGTGTGTCGATGTCGTTTTCGGTTGATGAGACGCTACTTCCTAGGTAGGTGAATTTGTCCACTAGCCTCAGAGAGGCTCCATCTAGTGTGGTAATGTTGCCCGTTTGGTTGTAACACATATATTCAGTTTTGTGCGCATTGACATGGAGGCCAATGCCTGCTGCAGCTCGTTCCAAACTATGCAGTAGTGTCTCTGCTTGATTAGGCGTATTTGCCAGTAACGCCAAGTCATCAGCGTAGTCAGCATCTGTGATTGTTTTTGCGGGGTACCTTTTGCTTCTTTTAAGCACGTAGTCTAGACAGATGATAAAGAGGTATGGGGCTAGCGTGTCTCCTTGTAGTACTCCTGCAACAATGTCGAAGTATTCCGTGTCTCCATCTGGTGAACGTACTTTCACTTTTGTGTTTCTGTAGAGGATCATTATTGCCGCTACGGTTTCTTTTGGTAGGCCATATGCTATTAGGATTAGTTCCATTTTCCCTCTGTGGATGGAATCGAAGGCCTTGGTAAAGTCGCCAAATAGTAATGTCGCCCGAAGGTTTTTTGCCCGAACGCCTTCAAGGATTCTACGGATGGTCAATATTTGTGAGGTTGTGGATCTATTTCTCCGGAAGCCATTTTGGTTTTTCCTAAGGATCTGCAGTAAGCACTCTTTACTTTTGACCTTGTGCCTGATTATGCTCAGTTTAATGAATACCAATTGGTATATGGTTCTTTGAGGTTTAAAATGATGAATGACATCTAAAAATTAAATCAAATCACACACACACACACACACACACACACACACTTTAATTTTCATATAATCAGGTATAAGACTACAATTAAAAAGCATGCATTGAGGATTAAATTTCTTGCATTAGTTTGCAAAAGTAGCTTACTAGCAATTATTCTGGTATTCTCCTTAGACATTCTGCATAAAATAAATTTTTTTGTTCTTTTTTTTTATGAGATTGACTATTTGACTCTATAAGAATGACTATTTGTATATGCAGTCAATTACAGTGTACAAGTTGATCTGGCCTCAAGATGTTTAGCTCAAAATTCTGGGGTAAACCTATACCTGCTCATATACATATAGTTGGGTAGTGGTAGGCCAAAACAAGGATAAGTGTGCATATCAGTACAGTAATCATATCAATGTATACGTATTCAGTAAACTGGCATTCCTCCAGTTGTGAAGATGATTTTTCTCTGAAATCAAAAATACATCAGTTATATATGAAACTTACAAATCTTACCCATTAGAATTTCTATTCGTCATCCAAATTCACAACTTTTTTTGCCATCATGAAATTTCACTGATAAATGATATAATATAGTTGTCTGACTAGTCACTCTGATATTCCAATTAATATTTACAGTCACTGCATCAACTGTTGGAAACTGCATATGATATAGCATTAATATAATACTTAATTTGTATTACTGTTTTATTATTTTAAATTAATCTCTGTGTTAATTTGTTAAATATTTTCACCAAACACGAATTTAAGTTGGAAATGTTTGTGGCAGTTTGCTGAAGTTAGAGTAAGTGGTGTATATCAATTGTTAGGAGCACTGGTTCCTCTCTGGTTGATCACTGTGAGGTAAAAGTTTGGATTTCAGCTCGGCCATATAAGTTGATTCAAAGTTTTGTAGAGATTTTTTTCAGGTTTAAAAAGTCAACTTGAATGTCACAATTTTTTTCTATGTATCTTTTCTAAGATTTCAACTGGATTCACTACCTCATTGCTCAATTTATTTTTATGATTAGCAGATGAAATAATATCATTTTTACAGAGAAGGAAAACAATCTATCCACAAGATACAAAACAAAAATTCCATATTTAAAAACTAAAATCATCATCATCATCTCCCCACTGGCAGCACAGAGTTCTCTGACTCACTATCTTGCCATCCATCCCTATCATTCATTGCTCCTAGCAGGTCTTCTAGGTTGCATCTTGTATCTGCACAAAGCAGATGTCTTTGCTGATTGGCCAACACTGGATCACCCATGTGCGGGAATCCATACAAGAATGTTGCTTATGAGTTTATCCTTACTTCTCCAGCAATGTCCCCTCGCATGTCTTGTAGTTCTTAGTGATTCAGAGATTGCAACAGAGTTTGGTTAAAATTCAGGTTCTAATTTTGTTGGAGATCATTTTTCATCTCAGAATAATGCTCTATTTCCATGGTGTTCATCTAGGCAATACAAAGTTTGTTTCAAGTTTGATTTTATTTAAGAAATCCATCTGGACATAATTATGTTGCTGATTATAATTTTGATCTTTCTCAAAAAAATTGATCTAAACTGAAATTCCAAGTTGATTTTCTTCCACAAATTTTAGTCACTTTCCAAGATGAAAAAAACATTGAATGTTAATGAACTCTGAGTAAAAGGAGTTGACTTTCTATCTTTTTTTTTTTTTTTGATTCAGTGAATCGTGTCAGTAAATCAGAACTTCATTATTTGCTAAATCGTACCATCTACTACCTGGTTTTTGATTTATGTTTGCCTGTGGAAAAGAAAAGTCTCAGAATAAATGAAGTTGATTCCCACCAAGTTCTTAAAATAACTACTCATCTTCTTTATCATCTCTGTGACAAAACTCTGCAATTATTTATCTGCTGAAAGAAAATGATTCTTATTGAAACAGTAACTTGGAAAAGTTCATCCTTTGAAAGCATTAAAGGGTTGGTTACTTTCAAGAAGATAGTGGATAACTTTGTCAGCCATTTTTCAATGATACTTTCTTGGTTTCTGCTTAAAAAAACCCAGCTTTAGTTATTATTTTCATTTTCATGCCAATTCTAGAATTACCTGGTCTACCAACTTGCTCAGTTGACTGGGACTGTAGAATACTCCGACTGCACCCCAATGATTGTCCTGGATATGACACTAAACAATCTGATGGTGAGGTTCCAGTAATGCTGGAGCTTTGGGGAAAGCGGAGCACCCTTTCATTGCCATCTCACCCAGGTCCTAACTGGCCCGGAGTGGTAGCACTTGGGAGGGTCCTATCTAGGGGTTAAATAGAACTAATCTGCATACTTATGCTAAACTGAACTGCTTGAAATAGAACCGTTTCGATATGTAAACTGCATACTTATGCAAAACTGAATTGTTGGAATTAGAACTGTTTGACTAAACTGAATAGCTTGAAATAGAAATATTTTTGACAATTAAACAGTGTACTCATGCTCAACTGAATTGTTTGAAATAGAACTATTTGTATGAAAATGGATTTGGCGTTAAATAACCTACAAAGGTTGATATGCTATAAAACCCAACCAACCAACCGATCTACCAATGTTGACTTAAGACTGTTGGGAAATGTTTTCAAGTTGTTGGCCATGCCGTGTTTAACTCCTAATTTCCAGTTGAAACCTCATTCTAATTCCCCTGTTAAGCTAAGATTTTTTTATGTTTTATTTTTTTGTCCATTAAACTGAAAAAAGTTGAAACCGCTACTAGTGGTAATATTATTTTTTGTTTTTGGTAAGAAATTCATATTAAAATATTTAAGCAAACCAGAAGTGAAGAATGTTACAGATTCTGCAGTCCATCGCTTTAACCATTACACTATGAAGACACCCCTCGAATGTGACAGAGGTGAAAGAGAAAGAAAAAAAACATAGTTTGAAGTAACAAATTTTTTTTCCATTCTCCTCATCCCTTTGTTATTATCAAATTATGACAATCATAGTGTTGTTGTTTGTACTACTACTACTACTACTCACAACAACATGCATTGCTCATCTAGTAAAGATGTCATTGTTGGTATGGATTACTGTAACAAATCAGTACCCTTGATTGAAAAAAAAAATCATAAAAAATTCAGGGAATTCTCTGATTTTAATGAAAATTTCAGTGTTCATTTATTCATTCATAGATTTTTTTTAATGCATCAGTTATTTTATCAAAAAAATGTGCTGATTTTTTCTTTCAGATCACTTCACTTTATACCACTTATATTTGGGGCACTATTTAATTTTTAGAGATATAGGATATTACTGTCGAAGGAAATTACTTGATACTCATCAAAAAGTGAGCAGTTGGATGCTACTCATGCCATTATCATTTCACCAAATGATTCTACACAATTGGATTTTCTTCATTGAATGAAAGTTTTAGCCTTATTTCTTTTTCTTATTTGATAAATAGTATTAGGGTCATCAGGAGAGAATGTGCACTGTTTTGGGGCCTTCTCTCAACAGTTTTTCTTGCACACCGGCCCCACTTACTGAATATATATATATATATATATATATATATATATATATATATATAGCTGAGGCCCTATTATGTTGTTGTGCAGAGACTTAGAAGTGTAATGGTGAAATGGGATTTGAAAAAGAATATCTGTGTGCATTATAAGAATATTGCATGAATCTCATTACACATTCATGATCAGGTGTTGGTTTAACAATCTTTATTTTGAATTGTTCCACAAGATATTTCTTTTGTTCCATATCTACATGGAACTATTTTCCATTACTTCTATGAGGCGTCTTATACATTTGACTCTATTACACCCTTTGATTCCAATTTGCCTGCTACAATTCCTCTTACTCTCATTTCCACGGCTTTTATGATCGCACTATATCTTTCCTTTTCTTGCTCTTTTTTAAGATCTTCATATTTCCTGGTTTTATACTCGTGGATTTGCTCCATCCGGCTTTCATATGGTATTGATAATTCTACCACGATGATTTTAAGCTTTGACTGAAGAACAGACCCTTACTTGATATTGTTTTCGGGTAATCATTATGTCATCTATGTAGGTCAGCAGATACTTCCACTTGATCCAAGAAGATTTTGACTGGGTATTGCTTGATATTTAATTCTTTGTTTATTTTGCCCCCCACCCTCTGCAACAAATTTCTGAGTTAAAAGAGTTGGTTCAGATTTCATATAATTCTTTATAAATCTGACCAACTCATCCAATACTCTATTGTGCCTCTAGGTATATCTCTCATTACCAAGAGCTGTCTTACAGAAATTGAGGACATGCTCCAATGTTTGAGGTTTGTCATTACATAGAGGACAGGTGGGATTGCTTTCTTTCTTCCATTTAAAAAGATTGTTTTTAAAAGAAAGCTGGTCATACATAGAGCATATTAGAAAACTCAACCTGAGAGTAACCATCTGCCATATGTCATTCTAAGTAATTGACATTTGCAAGGTCTCCTCCAAGTTTGTCCATTGGCCTTGTTGGGGTTGCTAGAATCCTTGTAGGAATCTTTTATTGTCCACCTCGCTCCTTACATCCTGAATGACCATATCTCGGTGATTTTTGACCACTGCTAACCCTTGTCTCTCTATTTGAGTGTGTCCTATGATTTCCTTAGTTAGGTTGACCTTAGCACTTCTTTTGGTGTCTCTGCCTTTCCACTTCTTTCCTGTTTTCAATTTAGGATTTAATGATTTTATCACTTTACCTTTTGAGTCATCCAACATCATTTGGAGTTTTATTTTCCTGGACTTGAATTCCTCCATATTTGATTTGAATGGTAATTTTAGTTTTGCTTGTCTGCAGTCCAAAATAACATGAGACAAACCTGGAGGTAAACCCAACCATTTTTGGGTATATTTGTTTATCTTAGCCTCCATTGACTCAACCGTACTTGTAGCAATTTTGTATATAAGTAAGGGCCATAATAACATTGGAATGAATATATGCTGCAGGCACCAAACCTTGAATTCAATAGACAGTGATTAATCTTATGGAGACCTTCTTGTGATGTTCT
This sequence comes from Sepioteuthis lessoniana, assembly GCA_963585895.1. NCBI lineage: Eukaryota > Metazoa > Mollusca > Cephalopoda > Myopsida > Loliginidae > Sepioteuthis > Sepioteuthis lessoniana. The sequence continues at coordinate 1,543,014 of OY757930.1, forward strand.
GGATGTTTCTTTCACTTGATTAATATCTTTCAAGGACTCATCAAACCAACATCCAAACTTTTCACTCGTTCTTCTGACACAGTCGGGATTTTTTTACCATCTACCTTAAAATTTATATTTTGATTCACTTTTCCTTTCCTAAGAGAGAGATTTCAAACTTTTAGGGATTGAATTTCATTCTACACCGAATTATCTGCTCGTCCATCAGGCGTAGTATCTTGCAAGTAGTAGATTCTTTGGATGAGAGGATTGTAGTGTCGTCCGTGAATGCCTTTACTGGTGGCATTTGAAACCCTCTACCAAGCTCAACAATATCAATACTGTTCTCTGTCACTTTTAGAAGCAGCTGCATTGCTAGAATGAAAAGTATTGATGGCACTGAACATCCCATCTCAATTCTAAATTCAAGCCTGTTCCAATTAGTTTATATTCTTTGTGGGGAATTGCATGAGGAAACTATCAAAGTATGTTCCTAGCATTTTGTAAAAAGTAGTTTTTGAGCTTGTGCTATTTATTCTAGTCCATTGATTCTCCTACTTGTGAAATATTATCTATCTCACCACCATGTAATCTCTAAATAAAATTTAGAAAAAGAAATCTGATTAACCAATCACTTAAAACTTTGTACTTGTTTAAAATAAGCCTGACGACAATGACAATTGGGAGTTTAATATTTTCATTTGAAACCATTGAAAAAGCTCAAACCAAAATCCTATTAAATTTTGAAATCCTATTAGATTTTCTTCCTTATTGAATGACTGAACCCCCACTTATAATTTTTCAGTATCCCCCACCTCTTCACTCTGAATTTATCCTAACACTGCAAAGGTTTATTATTAGTCAATTCAGATGATTTTGTTTTAGTTTAAATGAGAGTTGGCTTTTTTTTTCTTTGTGGGGTGGGGTGTGTATGGGCTATTTGAATTGTTTGTGCTTTTCAGACATTTTTATCTGTTTTGATTATTTTGGCTACAGTTAAGTATTTAAAATCATTCTAAATGGCTTTTGGGCCTTTTGTTGACCTCAGAAAACTGCCCAATCCAATAAAAAAAAATACTGCTTTTGTATATGTGCTAATAAAAGATTATTTAGTGTAAAAAATATTTTTGATTACAGTTACTAACAAAAATATGCATCCTCTGCTGGGTGCATATATTTAAGTTTTGATGTAATCAAATATTATAGATAATAACAATATGACCTCCATCGACCTTTTTTACCATAACAAATCACTACCTCTGATTAAAAAAAAAATAAATCCCCAAAATCAGGGAATTATCCAATTTTAATGAAATTTTCAGTGTTGTCAGAAACATTTTTTTTCTGCTCCCTTATCTTTTCTCCATATGTTTGGGGCACTATTTAATCCTTTGGGATATATGATATAGCCTATTTCTGTATATAATAAAAATACAAAAGTCTGAATGTGTGACAGGAATAAAGACATTTTTAAATTAGAAAATTTGGAGAGAAAATAATAACCCAGTGTGATTATTGAATTTTAAAAAATTCAATGTTTTGAGAGCTTTTGATACTATGATTTAATATTTTCGTTTAGATTATTAAATAAATAATCTTGTGTGGATATTTGATCCATTTAAAAAATAAACAGGTTTGGAGTGATACCTTAAGTTTGCATTTGATTTTGACTTTTTTCCCTACACAGGCTAAATCCAAATATTTTTTTAGATATGAAAATATTTGACCAAAAAAAAAATGATGGAAACCTGCAGTAACAATATTTTTTTCCCTAGTATTTGGGTTGAATATTTAATCAAAAATGTAAGGGGAAAAAGTCAAATTTTGTTATAAAAATAGGAAATTTAAGAACTGGTAAAAATTGGTCATTTTATGATCAATGAAAGATTTGTTGATTATTATCAGGTAAAAAATTTAATATTCAAAAAGCAATTAGAAAGTATTTTTATTTCACTATTTTAATAATAAATTAGAAATAATTATTTCACTGAGCTTTCTTAATTGTACATTCAAAAACCATGTCAATGTGCTTATTTTTCTTTTTCAATATTAAATACAAAAAAATAAACTACTGCTGATGCAATTTTCTTTACTTAAAAATGTCGAGTTGGCCTTCTGTGCTAATAATTTTTAGCGGGGAAACTAATATGCAATTTAATAGTTTATTGTAAAATGACTCAGAAAATCTTTTGTCTTTAATTTTGACCCGCTACTTGTATTCAAATACCATTGTAAGTGATATAGTTATCCACGTCTAATATTTTTACATAAATCGGTTTATTAATGTTTCTAGTTACTAATTTCATTAAAAAAATTTTAATAACACTTTTTAATTATGTCACTTCAAACACAGTTTATAGATAAAAGGCTAATTATGATTATTCAATAATTATTGAGAATATAATATTAAAAAACTAAGGGAATTGTGACATTGACAGTGATGTAGTTTTGTTTACAAACATACATTATCTCCATTCTAATAAGATGATTTACTCATCTTAGTAAGGTACAAGGTCAACAAAATAGAATGTATTCCATTTATCTTTCAAGTGAGAAGATCCATTTTGAAATTCTGCTTTTCCCTGGGTTTGAACTGCTAACCACTGACGACTCAAGTTGGTAATAGATAAGTACATGAACCACCAGGCTGACTCACAATTGACATGTTTTCTAAACTTGTTATTAAAATTGATAAGTTACTGACATTCATTTTAGAGTTTCTGCAATCTTTGATTTTCAGTTCATACACGTTATAAATGATAACCATTGAATGTCTTGTTTAAATGTTTTCTCAGTCATCTAGAAGCATCTAATGTTAATGGTTTAAATTGAAAAAAACTTTTATCTTCAGCTAAGAATGAAAAAACACACCTCATTGTCAGGGTTATGTCAACTGTATCCCTCTGCAAGGTGGGGGGGAGACCCCGCCACACACACACACACACGAAAAAAAAAAAAGAATATGTCGGGTAGGATAGTGGTGAGACTCCAGTTCTTGAGAATATGGAATCAGCCTTTCATTACTATTACTCCCTTGTTGACACTAACCTGCAATGGGAAATATCTGTCCGCATCTCATTTATGGGTTAAATAGATCTATTTGTAAATTATTCATATTAGATTGTCCTATAATTGTGTGCAAATGATGTTTTAAGAATAGGTGCATGATTCTATAATTGTTTACCAATAATTGTCATTTAATTACTTGAAACCGTCTAATTGGTTACAAGAGAAATGACTAGCGTCAGTATTAAATAACCCAACAAGGGTTGACATGCTATAAAACCAACCAAAATTGAAAATTAACTTAGCCTTTCATCTTTTAGAAATATAAAATGCATTTAAAAACTTTTGATTGAGATTTATTTTGTGATTAAGCATAATTGAAAAATTCTCTAAAGAGAATTTAAGGGAAATAAGAAAAACTTGATCTCCTTATTTTTATTTATTTATTTTTTTTCCATTTTCACAACAGATGAGAACCAGGTGAGTTATTCTGTGACGATTCCTGTGGCTAGTTGCATTGTTCCAGAAGACCAGTGGAGCCATGCCAAGGGTCAAGAAGAAATCAATCGAATATGGGAACCGTAAACGCAGAAAATTAGCTGCTTTCAAACGTAGTGTTGTCTATAACCCTCCGATGGTGGATGGTGTTCTGCAAAGTACTCAGCAAATGACAGGAGAAATGCCTCCAACACCACCATTGACCAGCCCTGATACAGATGACTTAAAGTCAGACAATGACACAAAAATTCAAGATGCATTACCCCAGAAAAGTAAGTTGCTTCTGTTCACTTCACTCGTCATGTCTCCCCATTGACCCAACCATTTTGATTTCTTATTAAGTGACCAAGTTCCCTTTGTAATCACTACTTTGATTAGAAAGTTTGTGTAAAGATTGTTTGAAAAATGTTAAAATTATGACTGATGTATAAATTTTGAAATAACATTTTTTTTTTTTTTTTAGGTTGGTGATAAGTTTCAGTTATATTTGTCGGGGTGGAGGGTTCATAATTTGTTTAAAAATAAGATTAAAATAAATCAGAAAATTTTTTTTTTTAATACATATATACTTAGAACATGAAATAATTTACTGAATCTGTTGATTACATTTTTGTCATCTTTTTTGGACCGTAGTCAGTACATCTTTAAAAAAAAATACAGTTTAAAAAAGAAACTCCAAGCATTCATCTATGCATCCATTCCCTTTTGGGTTTTTTTTTTCCTTACGGCTATTAAAAAAAAATAACCTCAGAAATTGTTCAAATATTTAAACAATTATCCAAGGGGAATAACTATTAAGAAAATTCCCAATAATGCTCAAATGATATCTTTCTAACAATACTGTAACTATTATATAAGATTGAATAAGTGTGTATCTAAGAGATGTTAAGTTTGATTTTTACTTAAACTAAGGTTATTTTACATTTATTTTAATTTCCTAATGAGAAACACTTTAACTGGATTAAAGAAGAATCAATTAAACTTCAATACTAGAAGTAAACTAGAAAGTGAGTGAATAAGTGATTTCAGTTGGATTCAAACTATGTGTAGATGAAACGAAGATGCTATCATTAAATCATTGTCCCCCCCCCCACTGACTACCCCCATCCAATTTTTTTTTGTTTTTGTGGGGTAAAAGGTGAAAAGATTTTTTTTTAAATGATACCACTTACCAGGATATTTGAAGAATGAGTTAATTGCCATACAATTTAAACAAGCGTTTTGTGGCATGTCATATTCTGTTTCTAATGTGTTTCCATTCTTTCGTTTTATTTAAGACAATATAAATAGTTCTTCTAGTATTTTAGACTGAGTTTTTGCTTTATGGCACTGAGGAGAGGACATATTTTTGTTAAGCTGTATGCTGCAAATGACCAAAATAACAATGTGTTAAAATTTTTTTTCTCTTATTGACCTTCCATATTCAATGAATGCAGTTATTTTTATGATAATGCCATCCAAATAATATTTACCGAGCAAACTGCTTGAGTTTCAAAAGATGCTAATTTTATATTTTCAAATTTCTTTTCTAGCATATTTGAAAAAAAAAAAGTTTCTCCTTCTCTCTCTCTCTCAATTTGCCTTGATATAAAATGAGATAAATTTTCTGTGTTTAACTATTTCAGTTGGGATTCATGACTCAAAATTTTCTACATTTGAAACTGCTGGTATGAAGATTGAGAGAAGTAATAAATCTCAACCTGTTCGGCCAATTAAAGGACTTTCAGGTAGGCACATCTTGTCTATCAAATTATTTCTTCATTTTCTCTGTTGTGCGAGTGTTGTGATAATTATTTTATTATTTAAGCTTTGTTATTCTCATTTTCTTTTAGAAACTTTAAACTTTCCTTTAGAAAATTTTTATATAAACCATGCCATTATTTAATAACAAACTCCAAAATCACAAACACATATCGTGGCTTTGATTTTATAGTGCCTGTGTCATTTGCAAGGTTAATAAAAATTGTCTATTTGTGTTTAGATTGAAGTTAAAAAGAATTACTTTGTATAAAAACATTTGATTTATGGAAAAAAAAATTTTTTTTTATTAAATTTACAGTTTTGTTCCATAATCTTTTAGGCAACTTTATATTTCTCTCCTCTGAGAACGTTTTATCTTTCTTAGCAAACAACTGTTGCCGGTGTTTGTTTCAATCTTCTAAGGAATTATATTTATTGACATTGAGAATTCTGTAAAGACCAGAATAAATGGTAATCCTAATGTACAATAGCTGGTAAATACATCAGATGAGTGGAAAGTTTCCAACCAAACTAACAATCTTTTACTATTCACCAAAAAAGTATTCCCTTCCTCTTAATTCCATTGCTTTTTCAGTTGGTCTAATTGAGAGCAGTACTTGTTTGTATCAATCACTTAGCTCTCTATATGGAACTCATAATAGAGCCCTCACTTCCAATCTTAGCCCTGTCTGCAAGGCTTAGAATTCGCTGACTGTATCCCCCTGCAGTAGAGTAAGACACCCTCCCCGTCAAAAAAAAAAACAGGGTATCTTGGGAGTCACACTAAAGTAAATTTGATTGTGAGACTCCAATCCTGGAAATCTGCAGAGTGTGGAGTACTCCATTGCTATTACTCTCAGATCCACCCTGACCCGGAGTGGTAGTACCTATTAGGGTCCAATGAATCTGTTTGAAAATTATTCATATTCAATCGAACTATGTGCAAAAAAAACTTTTAAGAAACAATTACACAAAAAATGTAAGTATGAACATGAAATGAATGCAATTCCCTGATCTTTAGGCATAAAATAACCCAAGATAGGTTGACATACAATTGAAATCAATCAATCAATCACTTCCAATCCACTGTGTATATGTATATATATATATATATTTTTTTAAAATGCAGATTAGCTTTTGGTATGGATAGTGATGGTCCATTTTGTTTGCCCTCATAATTTCTTGTTTTATACTTTGTTGTAAAATGTCCACTTTTTATCATTCATCCAAATTTGTTTGCAACGTTTTTATTACATGGAAGTAATAAATGGCAACAGATTTTTTTGTATGTATGGAAGCTAAGCATCAAACTAACATAACTTATCTGCTGGGATATATAATTTCTAATGAATAATTTGAATATTTTTAACTCTGATTGTTTATCTACCATATTGTCACGTGGTCTCCCACTGAGAGAAGAGAAATAAGATATTTCTACTGACCGCTAAAAAGAGAAATAGTAATATAGGTCAATTTCTCACGGCCTAAGTAATAAATCCAGGTCAGAATGAAAGCCAACAGATGTTTGCACTCTGTGACCGGGTGAAAAAGATAGTGGTCCTAAGGAATCGCCTGACAGGGGAAGGAGGAAGATAGAAGCCAAATGATTGGCTAGAATCCCAAAGCAGAAATAGCCCCCTTCTTCCGTCAGCGGAAATAGGGAATAAGAAAATCAGTTTTGGAACAGAGGTCATCGTATCTCACGCCAAACTCCAGGTAAAGAAAGCGGAAAGAATCTTGGACAAGAAGAACCCATGCCTTCAAGCCAGAGCCTTATGAATACATAAAATTCCGTTAACCCGTAAAAGAGAAAATACTCTCCGAAGGAACCTGTCAAAAAGATAAGTAAACATTAAGACTGTTTCTCCCTGTACCCAATTATATACTCTCTCTCTCAATTTAAAGAAAGACTAAAGAAAAGAAGAAAAGGAAGAAAGACATTTATAGTTATGCATTATCCGCTGATAATATAGCCGACACGTCGAATATGTGTATCCGCGTGTGTATTAAAAAGATTGTTATATTTTAATGTTCCCACGTGTTGAAGTTTGTTCATTGTGCCATCTGCTATCGAGTTGCTTATTTCATGTTTCTTTTTCAGCTTCTTTCGCCTCATGTTATTCTCGCCTAAGTTGTCCTATATTTTCTTTAAAAATATTATACGGGAAACCGGAGTTGTCGACTACTATAATTAATATTATTACATCTAAACCTAGAGGTCCATACCTTCCATAAATCTAGGGGTGGAAGAGCTAGTGGCCTGGTGGGTGTATGTGTAATGTGAAATTTGGAAACCCCTTGCCAGCGGCGGTCAGTCTAGCCCTAAATTAACCCCCACATAATATGCCAGTTCATATATATATACCCGAGAAAGGACTTATTCTACGAGGGATCAAGTGCCAGACCGCCCCGTCTTCATACGTGCGAAAAATAAACTCCCCGTTTGGTGATAACAATATTTAAATGCACCAGTTCCCATACGCTTTTAAATGGTTGCTCATCCGGGGATCTTTTTATTTTAATTTGCCGTCACAATATCATATAATGATGCTTATTTGCAAATATTGTTTTGATTATCAAACTCAATTAATCTTCCCAACTATAAAACATTGTCCAGCAAGAAATTCCTACTTCTAATCATGGTACATTGCACAAGATTAATTATTTACTGAATCTTTTTTTATAAATTGTAGAAACTTTTTTTTTTGAGTTGCATTTTTCCCTTTCTTAAAATTAAAAAAAAAAGACATAAGATGCTAAACTTGTTGGTAGTTTTCTTCTATCTTCAATTTTTGATTCAACAAACAAAAATAAATCATTTTTGACAAAATTCTATTTTTAAAATGCATGCTGATATGACAACTGTCCCAAAATAATTAAGTCATTTTTTTTTTACTAAATTTAATTTACACTAAACACTCCTAATGCCATCTAATGATAAACACAGACTTTTTTTTAATCACCACAGTTGTTTTACTTGACAGACTTTTTTAATTGTGTATATGAAATCTCTCTCTCTCTCTCTCCTTGACATCCAATTTTTTGTTTTAAGCTGAAAATGTATCCATACATAAATTACACATCTTCCTAATTATTTCAATTCACTTCGCAAATTTCTTGAGTCCTTCTTAGAAAAAAAATCAAATGAACGTTTTTTTTTCTCTTATTCAAAACCTCAATAGATCTCAGAAAATTTTAACATTTCTCTCAAACTGATGTAAGTTAATTATGGGAAACATTTGATATAAGTTGATTTTTTCTTGTTTCTTTTTTTCTTATATCAATTGATATTTAACTAATAAAAAAAGTTCATCCTTTACCAACCCCTACTAAATTCACAAATTGGCAAAACATTTAGGGAAAGGATTAGATTCTAGCAATGATTCATTGCAGATAATAAAAAAATACAAATGAATTTCAGTTGGTTGTAGTTGTGAGTGGCTTGAAAAATTAAATTGATGGAGCAAATTCAAATTCTTGTCGAGACAGTTTGTTTTCTTTGCCTTTTGGAAAAGGCATGAATCCATCTTTTTTTTTTTTTTTTTTTTTTTTGTTAAAGTGTGGGTAGAATAGTAGGGCTGACTAGGTTCTCTAGCTTTGGATGGCAACCAGCCTAGGAGAAGCACACTTCTGGAATCCAAATAAGGGATTTATTAGTTTAACTTTTCAAAACATACCACAATATTGCAACACAAAAAGAAAATAATTAGATGAATTGGAGAAATATTTTGAAATAGACTGGCTGGTGAGGTTCATGGATTTTGTTGAATCTTCTGTGCCACTATAAATCTTATAATACAATCACATTTGAAATATAATTATTTCACTCTTTCTTTTTATGAGTTTATATACCTTTTATAAGAATTTTTTTAAATTATTTTATTCTGAACCTACTTTTCCTAAGTTAATGTTACCTTGACTGTAGATATCATGCAAGCTTCTTTATGTACAGACTGCACTTGAAATGCTAAACAAAAACTAAGTTGTCTATAAACGCAGGTCCTGAGAAAAAAATAGGACCTTAGAGAATTCTTGTTGAAAAAGTTTCCCCAATGAACATTCCCATTCTCTAAAAAATAATGAAATGATTAACATATTGGAACAATCTACTAAGAAAATAATAAATTGGTTAATGTTCTGCCAATTAAATCAAAAAAGAAGGATTGATTAAAGAATTAACAATATTGTCACTTAATGGGTTCCAGTCTGTCCAAATATTTTATCAAAACACTGGATTTAATTATCTTTTTAAAAAATCTTTTTATATTTCATAGAAATGAAATGTTTTTAGTCTTTTATTCCCTTAAAAAGTTTTTTCTTCCTCTTTCTTTTGTGTAGATCAGATTTCCAAATCCATTATAACTGCTGAGGATGCTGCAGCTGCTGTGACTGCCGTTACTACCATGGCCTCTCTTAAAAAAGCTTTGGCAAGCCGAAAAGGCAGGCCACCTAAAGAAACTAAGCTACCAAAACAAACAAGTGTCAAAGTTTCCTTACCGTAAGTTTTTCTGTATCTTTCTTTAGCATTTCAGTTTCATTGTTGCTGTGTTTTGAGTTTGAATTTTGTCAATATTTTTATACAAAATTTTTTTTTTCTTTAAATGAGAATTTTAGATATTTTGGCATTTATAATTTCTATACTATGTTCTATTTAGCTGTGGGTATTGAATTGAGTGGTCTTTAGTATTTCTGACTTGAAGGTTTGTCTTGAATATTTGTCATATCTGAATATCAAAACTCACCACAACAATTACTTAAGTTTAAGAAACATAATTTGGACATTTGTAGCAGAGGAAGTGGATTATGTTTTAATATTTTCTTGTGTTAAACCATTCAAAATAATTGACAACACTTGTGTGTATTTCTTGTTGTTAAAGGGGGAAGTTTTGATTTTGCCATGTTGTTTTATATGTTACTTTGGTCATGCCACCTCGTGGCCATTAGAAGTATTATTTGCCGAGCAAGGGATGTAATCTTTATAGCTTGACTGATTAGAAAAATAGTTTTTAGTAAAAATATCCAATCAATTAGGCTGCTGTTTTGTAATTAGTGATTCGAAAAAGTTGATGAATTAGATGCTACAGTGCACTTGTTAACCTCTAAGTAGTAGAATACTGTATATTCTAGAGTAATGAATGACTTCATGGAATGAAAGACCCTTAACTTTTGGCTAGGCTAGCCTATAAAAATATTTCCTCAATATTTCTTATTTTGGAAGTGAAAAATTGGTCTTAAAAAGTCCTTCATTACATGAGTATATAAGGTACGTAGTTTTGGTTGTGACTTTTTTTTTCTTATAGTTTTCATGCATTAGGCAAAAAAAAAATCCTTGATAGGATGTTTAGAAAACTTTTTTAATGACCTGTCAATTAAATATAAAACTTGTTTTATCTTGTGTTATAAAAACATTTTGTAATAGCACTTAAAAAAATTCACATTGTATTTGGAACAAATTTGATATATCAACAACTTTATCTGAGAAAAATGACAAGTTTTAATGTTATCTAAAAAGAGTTTTAATTGTTAATTCTAATTCAGATATAATGATTTTGATTTTGCTTTGAGCAAACTGAATGATTTTTTTATAACAAATGATTTTTAAATCCTTAGCTTTTTTTTAAAACTTTAGTCCAGACTTGTTTGAATTAATCTTTCCTTAGTATCATGAAGGTAGTCCCCATGGCATAATGGATCAAGTGTTGGACTGTGGCTTCAAAGTCTTAACTCCACTCCATTATTCACTTTCTGACTAATACTTTTAGGAAAGTTATGGACACTCTTATTCCCCCAGCTATGAGTTAAATAATATCACTGCTGATCTTCTGCTTTAGATAATCTGTGAAGGTTGATTTGCCTTTAAACAAAGAAAGCAAAGTATCACATTTGGCTAATAAGAAATCTGAATGTTTGTTCTTTCAGTACTTTATCTGTTTTCTTTTAGTGTCCTGGGTAATACTCTAAACTGCATCTAATCAGTTATAGAGATCTACAGAATGTGGAGTACCCTTTCATTACCATTACTCCCAGGTCCACTCTGACCTGGAATGGTAATACCTATTAGTGTTCCATCTAAGGATGAAATAGATTTGTTTAAAAATTATTTATATTCAATTGGACCATGAGCAAAAAAAACTCTTGAGAAACAACTACACAAAAAATGTAAATATGAACATGCAATGAATGCAATTCCCTAACCTCTAGACATAAAATAACTCTAGATGGATTGACATGTCATCAAAATCAATCAATCAATTAAGCTCTTGCCTTTATTGCCATCTATGCATAAATTCTCAAAAGATTTTCCATTGTTTTATTGATTTTGTGCCCATGTAACAATTTTTTTAATTCTTTTTTTTTTACAGTCCTTCTAAAGCCCCAGTTGTTCCAAAGTCATCTACTTCAAGTACAACAACTGCCAACCCCAACAAGCTCATGGTCAACTTTAAAGGTCTTGGAAACACTCCATCTTCTAGTGGCAACACACAAAAAGCTTACGCTCTTTATGTAGGAGGACAGCTCAAATATATTTTACCATATAACGGACCTCTTGGTGCAATGAGTGGATCTCAGCAACAGAATAATGAGATGAAGAAACTCATTTGTCGTGGTGTGAATGGCAAAACAGAAATTGCACTTGCAAAGCCCACAGTCGTCTGTGATGATGAAAAGAAAAAAATTGTGTTTGTTGTTCAAAAGAAAGCAACAACGTCTCCAGGAACTAGTTTGCTTTCAAACACCAAGCAAACCACTGAGAATAAAACAGTTAAAATTCCCAGTTTGGCTACTTTAACTACAACAAGTGGTCAATCACTTAAAGGCAATCAGATCATTTCAGACAATATGTTGAAGCTGCTTCTACCTGCTGTATCGGCAAGCATCAACTCAAACAGTCCCGTAAGTTTGCCCTCCCCAAATTCTGATAGTGGGCAGGGACAGAAGGCAAAGACTACCCCCCAACCAAGTGTCCAGAATCAGCCAGTCCCTGTTGAAAAGGTTCCTTCTTCTTACTCAATTCCGATTGTTGTTAAGGTACAAAACAATGTGAGCCAGTCTATGTCGACTGCAACTACCACCATTACTACTACCACTACCACCACCACATCTTCCATTCCCACTCCCACTACCACCACGCCCATGACTAATTTAAAGCCTCAAGTCTCTCCCGGCAGTTCTTCATCAAACAATTTAGATTCAGTCCGACCCGTTCAGCTTTTTACACGGGACTCAGCACGAAAACTTTGCCCTGCTCTGCCTGTCCCGACACCTGGAAACAAGCCATGCATGACCATTTTAGACCCTACCGACCCAGAGGCTAATATTCGTCCTGGAAAATCTTTGTTGGGCAATTCAGAAAGTTCCCAAAATGCCAGTAAACAGTCTGCATATCAAGGAGTGACACCTTCTGATCCTAACGAAATTTTAGTAAAGAAAACTTCTGGGGATGGTTCTATGATTTTACAATTAAAAGGCAATACACAAGTTTTATCTGCATCTGACAAAGATGCGAAACTGCCTGAGCAGAATTCTTCATACACGAATGATGCACAACTTCGGGTGAATCCACAAACAGTGATACAAGTTTCTATTGCAGATACTAATAAAACTGAAACGATGCCTGCTGTCGTTACAGCTTCAACCTGTGAAGAAGAAGTTGGAAGTACCATTGATGAAGATGATGGCATGTTTGGCCTTAAAATTTCTTCTGTGTTTTCATTGGCTGAGAATCAACCATTATGCTCAGTTGCCAATGAGGTTGTCAGTGACCAAGATAGGAAACTCCTGCACAATTCAGAACCTGCATCCTTCCAGCAAGATCAGATCCCTGCAGATACGCTGGCTACGGCTATGAAACTTGCAACCAGTCCAGAGGAAACCAAACTTAATAATGAAACAAGTGATACAGATAATGTGGATACTTTTTCCTCTCAACGCACAGTCATTTTTGACCTAAATAATGTAGCTTCTCAGTCGCAACATGATAATCTGCAGATTATGCTTGACACAAGTCAAAACAAACCAAAACGCTTAGGAAAAAATTCCATTACAAAATCATCCGCAGCCAACATCAAACTTGAGCAACAAATGATAACTTCATTTGATTCTGACTTGGAAAATGTGCTCTCAGGAAAATTCTCTTCTGTGGATACACAGACAAATCACTCCCAGAAAGAGAATGCCTCACCAAAGAAGGGAGCTTCTCCTCTTATAGGGACTGAAAAGGATCTTCTTTCAGGGCAGAAATACATTACAGTTGATATCTTTCGACACAATGGGCAAACAAAAATTACTGCTGTTAGCAATTCTTGCAAGAAAGAGGTAACAAAACCTACTCGTGCAAACAGTGAGGGAGCTTCGGGTTCTTCTGACGAAAACAAATCCACGCCCTCCGGCTCAGATTCTCGTCTTAACGAAGTGTTACAGTGTGCTGCTTATTCACTTCCAATGGGTACGTATTTTTTTATTCCCCTGGCAGATAAGATTGTTGCAGTTCCATCACAAAGGCGTAAGAAAAATCGATCTGCTTACGTTTTTGAAAAAAATCATAACTTTATGCAAGTAAAGATGGCGAAATATGTGATCTTAAATTCTAAAGACAAGTTAACTACATCCGTTGTGACAACAATGAATGGCTCTCAGCTTGTTTGCCAGATCAATAACCCTTCTAAAACAAAAGGGGAGCCATCTCTTGTACTTCCGATGCCTTCAGCGTTACCAGTGAAAGATACGATACCAACTCTTGAAGCTCCTCCTATTGTCACTGGCAAAAGAATTAGACGACCTAAAAAACACACTGGATTCGAGGAAGACATGAACTTGATTCCCCCTTTAAGAAAATGTCGAAAAAAGTTAAAACCTGTCAATAAGACTGAAAAGAATGCCAAAGAGCAAACATGCAATGATAAAAATTCTCAAAATGTTACAACAAATATCGAAGGCAAAGATATTGGTTTTGGCAACAGTAATATTAATAATAAACTGATGTTGCAACCTGTAGACTCCAAGGAAGAGCTTGCATCTGTGCTACGTTCAGTTGACATGCCAGTGACCGTCTCCAAGAATAATAACACAGTTAGTTTGCCTTATGTGTATGTCCATCCACCTGCAGTCAGTGCTTCTAAAGTTGCAACTCCTGTGTCCAGTGCTACTGAAACTTCTTTCCAAGATTCTTATCATTCTGACTTGCACATAGACAATGTTCAGTCCTTACAGCCAGAAAGCATAAAAATCAAATCCGAACCTATTACATCTGGTTACGGGGATGAACCTCCTCTCAAAGTTTCATCTCCCCTTCACACGTCAGCTCCATCTATTGTATCTTCTGTTCAAGTAGGACACGATGCTTTGGGAATCCCACATACCATCAAAAAAGAACCAAGCTGGTATGGTTATGGACACGATGCATCTTCTCCACCTGTTTTAAGTTCCATTAACACCACTTCATCAAGTCATTCAGACCATTTGAGTACATCCAATGGCACCCCTTCAGAAGAAACATGTGGCCCTTGCACGCAACCACCAACTTTGTACAAAATGAACAGTCCGACAAAATCCCCAACAGGTAAAAAGCGTGGCCGAAAAAAGAAAGATTACAATGATGAGATAAAACACGAGGTAAAGAAAAGGAAATATGTCAGGCACAAAACGGAGCCCAATCAGACACAGGTCCCACCATCAGCACTGATATCTACCCTCTCTAGTTTCCCTTTGAAGACAGAAGTGAAAACAGAAGCTTCAGAATCAACTATTATGGGCTCTTCTTCTAGACAAAATGAAGAGACCCCACAAGAAGAGAGAATTCGAAGATTGAAAGAAATTCTACGTGAGAAAGAGCAGAAACTTGAAGAGATTCGACATAACTTGTCTGTTTCTACTCCAATTTGAGCTACAACAAAAAAAAATGTTGGTTAGCATTTTTTTCATGTGAAAAGCACCGTTTCCACCCTGCATATATAATTCTTCTTCTTTCTCTCAAATACCGTGGGTTGCTTTTTAAAAGTTTTCAAATGAAACATTTGGTGCTGAATTGTGAATGATTTCTGCAAAGTGATTGAAAAAAAAGTTTGTGTTTTTTTTTTTTGCTAGTAGATTATTGATTTGTTTGCACCATTGTGAGCAGCTGCTTCTTTGGTTGGCACAAGGCAGAATTTGAAGAATGAAATCGTTCTCAAATTTACAAAATGAAACGTGAAAGATAATCATTGCCATTGAAATCAGGTGGGTATTAATAAACCTCCCAAAAACCTGAATGAAAAAAGAGAAAGAAAAAAAATAACTAAAGCATTTACTACCATAAGAGTCTTTACTGCTGCTGCTTTTATTGGAGGTTGCAGAGATGCTGGATACTTAGTTACCTCCCTTTCTTTTTAGCAACTCTATTTTACAAGATGGTAGTATGTGTTTGTATGTTTCTATGCATGTTTCTGAGAGTGTTTAAGTATGTGTGTGTGGCTGAACACTATTTTATAATTGGACTAAATAGTAGGATTGTCATATTTCTTTTTTTTTTTATAGGAAATCTAACATTTATTCCATTCTCATTTGGTTGAAAGTCAGCCAAGTTTTCATTTGGACTTTAAAACATGACAGTGTAAAAATCTTTTGATTATCATTTTTGCATTTCAAATAAACTCCCCCTCCCTCCCCTCTACATCCAGCTGTAAACATTTTCATTTGTGCTGAATAAGAGACAAAGCAAACATATCCAAAAAAATCTGTCTCACTACATCCATCAGTTTGGGGAATTAAATTTTGTTTACAAAAGTCTGTCTTGATATCTTTTATTTCATTGAATCATTTCTCTTATTCATTTTCTTCCCATCTCCAACTCCTCCTCTACCACCATTCCTATTATAACAATTTGATCCACTGTGATTAATCCACTTTACAGGTGCCCTGACAAAACTTGTGACAGTCAATCCACTAATAAAATTGTAAATGCATTTATAAAATGTATTCTCTACTTTTTTTTTGTATTTGTTATTTTGATCCCACCACTCTCTCTCTCTCTCTCTCTCTCTCTCTCTCTCTCTCTTACTGTGACATGTGATTCTTTTTTTATAAGAATGCTTATAAAATATCTTTTATGTGATTCTTGGTTTTACTTGAATCCTTTCCATTTATAACCTTTGTTGACAAGTGAAAGATTTTTAAGTAAGATTAAAAAAGTCCAAAGATTTCAACTCCATTCAATTACATTCATTTCCTCAAGGGAAAGGTATGAATCTTCTTGTTTTAGTATTTGATTTATTTGTACTGAATGTTCAATTGATACAAAAGTAAAGAAAAAAAAGACTCTGAATTTTATTTTGGGTCAGTTTTAGTTTCATTGTTCAATGGTGAATTAACCTTCATTTTGTCACCCTCAAAAGACATTTTCTTTGGGTTCCATTTTTGATTTTCTGTATTATTGATTTGCTACAATTAGGAAAGAAGTTGTAAAGATGATTCTCAGTAAATCTCTTTATCATCCAGTACAAAATATATAAATTCCAAAAATGAGGATTTATATCATTTCCAATTGTTTTCGAAGGTTTGGAGATGAATATTATTCTATGTATTTTTTAGACTATTGACTTCATCTTTATTGGTTTTAATATTAACATTTCTGCCAATACATTCTTTTGCATAGAATAATGAGCATAAATTATTTTCAACAATATTTTTTTCACTATATATCAAAATTCTTTTATAGAAGAGTCAATGAATTGTTTGAATAAAATAAAAAGAAAAAAATTACTTTTATTTGGAGTAAAATAACTTTGATATTTCTAAAATCCTAGATTGAAATTAGCATAAGAAAGACTCAAATATGGATTTATTGATTTGAGGTTTATATTAAACTACAGATTCATCTGAAAAAATAATTTTCAGCATATGTTTTGTATTTTATTTTAAATAAAATAGAAATTTTACTTGAGAAAAACTAGGCAATTTATAGAGAGGGTTCTGTGAATGATCTGATATGTCAAAAGTTATTTACAAAGTTATCATACAGACTCTACAATTTTGTAGATTATTTGAGATTGATAATAATCAAAATAAAGACGTTACTTGAAAATAATCCCTATTAGATGATGTTGCAGAAAACCAACTCTAATTAAGCTGTGAAATTAGTTTGCATTCATTTCATTATATTAGTTGCTTTCATGTTTGGCTTTAATCTAAGTTAAGAAAAACAATCAGATCAGATTTAAATTTCCTTTTTAATTTAGCAAATAATAATTGGGATCAGTAAGGAGTGGATATTTTACAACAATGTGGAATGAAAAAATGTATAATGGGATTTGAAAAACAATCTCTGCTAAAGATTTTCAAGACCAAAACGACGATTTATATGTGGACTGTTTTAAATAAGTCCAATAAAATACAAAATACCCCCTATGGGTTACTGATATCTCCTGAAAAACTTATCAAATATGCATATAAGACAGCAACAGATCCAGAAGTATTAATTTTCTAGAAAAAATAGTCCCCTCAACATTCAGTGCACATATTCCAGCAAGTTTGTATTTCATCAAAGCACTTCTGTAATGTGAAGCTACGCTGTCATACTTCTTTTGATTTTGATTTTAAGAAATGAGAAAAAGTTGTGCAGTTCCGTCTCAAAAAACTGCTGACCAAAATGCATAAAAAAAATTAGATTATCTAAATATCTTCACTTCATTTTGTAAGTTGTCCAGCTGTGTGCATATCTTTGTTAAACTTTTACCCTTCCAGTTTAACTAGCTTCAACCTCTAGTGAAGAAGACCACATACTCGTGTTTTGTGAATCAATCTTTAGGGTTGGTAGTTTGGTACTTTTGTAGCTAGGTTAGACCTGCTAGGTCATAGCTAGGTTGCCATAAGCCCTGAGCAGCTATTGCCACTGTTGTGACACTGAAATAGGCTTTGCACCTTCAAAATTTTGGAATTAAAAACGAATTTAAAGGTTCAGTCTTGACACTTTTTGATCATCCTGATTGGCACATAATAGATGTAATAACCAAGAAATGGGAGGGAAAGAATTTTCATATCACTCATTCTTATTAGAGTTGTCGTTTTCTTTCAGATCATTCTTTATTGTATACCAAATTATCTTTCCACTTTTTCTCCCAGCAAAGTCATCTTGTAAGTTGTACCAATTCTCAAATGAATCAATGTGTTGCCTTTGAAATCGAAAGAGGAAGGAATTAGCTTATAAACCTGAAACGATAATTGATTCCATCGTGATCTCTGATAAATCTTGAAAATCTCCTCGAAATGCCACTTACTTCGTCACCTGTGAGGTTCACGGGTTTCCCATTAAGAAGCACCGGGACTGATTTGACAATAGCACAAATGAACAATCTTTTTTTTTTCATTGGCAAATACAAAATAAATCCCTTCCAACTTTTTTTCTCTAATCGGCAAATTGTTGTTAGTGGATGTGATAAATTTGGGCCAGTGAAATTCCTTCTCTCTTGATTCTCTATTTTATTTTTTCTATACTAAAAATAAAATATGTTCTCATTATAAATTCTTTAAAACCTGCAAATTCTTACATCTTCATTGCAACGATTCCACGAATTTATCCAAGAAGTCATTTGAAATATTATCAAAACTAATCAGTGTGGTGAACAAATTAGAATGACTCGGCAAGAATCGGTCTAAGACAAACGTCTTGTCAGATTATTGATAAATCTATAAGTTTGTAGGCTAATTACATAAGAAATATTTACTTATACAATATATCTTTTGTTTTTCAATTAAAATCACTTAATAAAATAATGTATTTAACAATTCTTCATTAATCTCATAGATTCGATGTGGTACAATAAAACAACAAATTTCATTTCTTATGTCTGCCTGACAACATGGAGTTCTCTTTCTCTCCCTCTGTCCGCTCCTATCATCCATCACTCCTGGTAGGTCTTCTAAGCTGCATCTGGTGTCCACACAGAGCTAATGTAAGTCTTTGTTGATTGGCCAACACTGGCACACTCATGTGCAGGAGTCCAGAAGAAAACATTGCTTATGAGTTCGTCATTGTTTCTCCAGCAGTGCTCCATATGTTTTGTTCATCTTACTTAAATGGTTTGTGTGATGGGAGGTAAGTGGCCGTACATCTGCTGTTTTGTGGGGTTTGGCAAGATAGCACGTAATATTCTTGAGTTGTTCCTATCTAGCTTTTTCACTATGCATTTTGTTAACATTTATGTGGATGCATCGGCATCGACACAGCTACAGATTGGAAGAAATTCCATTTTATTTTATCGGATACCTCTGACTTCCATATAATCAATAGCCTCTCAGTAACATTCCACACCTTCACTTCAGTAGATGAGATATTGCTGCCAAGGTGTGTAAACTGGTCTACTAATTTTCGAGGCTTGCCACTTTGAGTAGAGATGGATCCTTTTTGCTTAAAACACATTGACTCGATTTTATTTGCATTCACAATGTCTTCTGCTGTTTGTTCTAGTTTATGCGACTGGTATTCTGCTTTTGGTTTGGTGTATTTCTGAGAAGCACTATGTCATTTTGCATAGCAGCCTAATCAGATGGGGCTGTAGAATACGCCCACTGTATCTCTGCAGAGGAGTAAGACCCCCCCCCCACTAACGAGTCTCCTGGATATGACATTGAACAATCTGATGGTGAGCTTCCAGTTCTGGAGCTCTGGGGAATGTGGAGTACCCCTTCATTGCCATTACTCCCAGGTCCACTCTGACCTGGAGTGGTCGTACGTCTTTGGGTTCCATCTATGGGTTAAATAGGACTATTTAACTGTGTGCAAACAAATGACTTTGTTAAATTGCATTGTTAGTGTTACATGACAATACTTGAAACCATTTAACTGAGTGCAAATAAGATTATTGGTGTTAGATGGCAATACTTGAAGCAATTTAATTGTGTGCTTACAAATCATTAATTCTAAATAGAATTATTTGTGTTAGATAGGAATGCTTGAAACCGTTTAACCTTGTGCGAAAATTGAATTATTCGTGGTAATTAGCAAAACTTGAAACCATTTAACTATTATCTGTGGGCAAAAAAAAAAAAAAAATTATTCCAGATAGAATTATTAATGTTGGATGGAAATTCTTGAAACGATATGTGCAAATATATGAGCTCTGGCTTCTTTAAAATGTTGTCAACAAACTTTGTGTTTACAAATCATATATTTTATATATATATATATATATATATATATATATATATATATATATAAACAAGAAAATATTCATTTTCTAAGTGTCATAATAAATTTATTTCTAGTTGTGAAATCATCAGATGTAGAAATAAAAAATTTTATTTGGGGGTTCTTATATTGCTTCCAAGATCTACAATGCTCTACTACGCAAATGCATAGAACACAAAATTGAGAAAATACTTTGGAAGAACCAAAATGGCTTTCGAAGAAATCGATTCATGACATCACAAACTTTGACTATCCGTCGAATTCTAGGTGTTCGTGCAAAAAACCTCGAATCAATTCTATTATTCGTCAACTTTTCCAAGAAATTTGCCTCCATATACAGACGGAAGATGGAGCAAATACTACTCACCTACTGCCTCCCTAAAGAAACCATTGCAGCCATAATGATGCTATATAAAAACACAAAAGTAAAAGTCCGCTCACCGGATAGAGACACAGACTACTTCGACTTTGTAGCAGGTGTGCTGCAAGGAGACCCATTAGCCCCATACCTGTTTATTATCTGCCTAGACTACCTGCTTAGAACGTCTATAGATTTAATGAAAGAAAACAGTTTTAAGCTGGTAAAGGAAAGAACCAGAAGATACCTCGCACAAACTATTATGGAGGCGGACTACACCGATAACATAGCGCTTCTAGCAAATTCATCCGCCCAATCCGAAACCCTACTACATAGCTTGGAACAAGTAGCAGGTAACATAGGCCTCCATGTCAATGCAAACAAAACAGAATACATGTGCTTTAATCAAAGAGGCGACATCACCAGACTAAAGGGTGGTCCTCTGTAACTTGTGGACTAGTTCACCTACCTTGGAAGCAGCGCCTCCTCAACCGAGCATGACATTAACACGCGACTAGCAAAGGCATGGACAGCTATCGGTCATATGGAAGTCAGACCTGACCGATAAAATAAAACGCAGTTTTTTCCAAGCAGTGTTGATACTGCTATATAGATGCACCACATAGACGCTAACTAAACGTATGGAGAAAAAGCTTGACGGCAATTATACAAGAATGCTGCGAGCCATACTGAACAAGTCCTGGAGGCAACACCATACAAAACAACAGCTGTACGGCCACCTACCACCCACCTCGGAAACGATTCAAGTTAGATGAAACAGACATGCAGAACACAGCTGTCGCAGTAAGGACAAACTCATAAGCGATATACTCCTGTGGACCCCTTCGCATAGACAAGCAAAGGCAGGATGACTATCTAGAATCTATATACAACAGTTCTGTGAGAGATGTCCTCGTGGTGTAATGGTTAAACCAATGGTCTGCGGAATCGTAGTATGCGAGTTCGTACTCCAGTCGCGCTATTACATTCACTTTCGGGCAAATACCCTTGGGAAAGGTATGAACCTCCAGATCCTCCCAGTATATGAGAATAGCTTTGGCATTAAATAACCTAAAAAAAAGGTTGATATGCCATTAAACAAAGAAATCAAACCAAACCAAACAACAGCTCTATGTCGATACAGGATGTAGCCTGGAAAACCTCTCGGAAGCGATGGACGATAGCGACGGGTAACAAGAGAGGGTCAGGGAAATCCGTGCTAGCAGCGCGACATGATGATGATATTGCTTCCGGCAAGAATGGGATTTGAAAAAGTTTCTTATTTTTATTTTTTTTTTTTTAATTAAAATGATTCTTTAATTAAAATAATTCTTAAATATATTTTAGATTTTTTAATAAAAAAGATTTAACGGTGGTAATATATATATATTATTATCTATCATTTATATAATGTTTATACAATCCTATAAAAAAAAACGTTACTCCTAATTTAAATATTTGAAAATTTAAAAAATCTAATTTAGATCTAATAATAACGAATAGATCTATTAATGATGAATTTTTTAAAAAAATTTTTAATTTGTGGTCGACATTAACAATTCAAATAAGATGTGGATCAAAGCTGACAAATCCAGAAACCTCTATAAAATTGATCCAATACAATATAAGAAAATATTACATGATAAAGTAACAGAGAAATATAAATTAGACCAAGATATTATCATTAATCCAAGACACATATCTTTTCATGAATAAACTCAATATTAAAAATAAATGAGATGAACTAAATAGAAAAAATGCATATATTGTTGAAAATAATAAACCGGCTAGATTAATTAACCCTACAAAAACGGAGCTTGGTTTAATATCTGAAAATATAATACAAAGAATTGTTACGAAAATCTTAAATGATTCGAGATATATTCTATGGAAGAACTCATTAGATACTATTGAATGGTTTTGTGGCGATTTAGGAATTAACAGTAAAAACTCCCAACCGGATATTGACTCGTCGGCTGCCAGATACAAAATGTATAAACGCGTCGCCACGCATAAGGCTCCACGCATCCATCCGGTTAAAATCAGAAAAAAGAAAAATAATAAAATGTAAAGTAGCCAATGAGAAGCGGTCGCGCCAAAATTAGTAGGATTTTCGAGTAGCAAATTTGGAGCCGGTGAAGAGAGATAAATACTCAGGTTTTCTGTGAACCGACCTCTTTTCGGGTAGTGACGTCGAACCGACAACACCGATTTTATTATCTGGTGTTTTGGGCACCACGCTGTGTCTTGGGACGTAGCGTTGGTTAGTCCATTCACCAGGTAAATAAAGGAAAGTATGAAAGAAATGTTTTCGTCTTTTATCTGTTTTTGTCTTTTCCTTTTTGTATATTTCTATGGACTTTCTTTGGGCAAGGCATTGCACCGGCCAGTCAACGTGGGGTAAAGTAAAACAAAATAACCAAAATATGGAGTCAGATAACTTACGGCAACACCGCCTTGCCCTTAGCCACTGACCTTCATAAAAACCTTCAAACCCCACAGTTTAAGAATATCAAGCGTAAGAATAAAACTACATTTATACAATTTAACATTATAGATTTTTACTCCTCCATAACCAAAGAATTATTATAACTAAGCATCAACTTAGCTAGGAATTATATTGATAGGAATTAGATATTATATTATCATGTAGGAAATCTGTTGTATTTACAATAACCCTATTGGGGAAAAGACAATAACGGATAATTTTGACATTACAATGGGGTCATTTGACTCCGCCCCAATTGCAGACTTAGTAGGAATATAAATTTTAGACACACTAGGGAGGTTTTTGAATTTGAAGAACGTTAGAATTTATAGAGATGATGGATTGATTTCTATCCCTAAAAGCAATGGACCCCTAACATCAAAAATACAAAAGAAGGTCATTTGGGCATTTAAATATATGGGGTTAAAGATAGATATTAGTTCTAACTTGAAAATAGTTTATTTTTTTAGATGTAAATGACAATTCTTATAAACTATTTAGTAAGACAAATGCTATAGCAACATACATTAATGTTACTTCAACCCCCCCTGCATCTATAGTTAAACAAATTCCTAATAAGATTAATATTAGAATAAAAAGATTATCATCTTCAAAAAACATTTAATAGTCATAAAGAATTTTATAAGGAAACTTTACTTAACAATAGTTATAAAAATGAACTTGAATATTTAGAAGCCAATAAACATCAGAAAAAAGGGGCAATAATTTAGGAAACAATGGTTTTAAAAAATAGGGGAAACAATGGAACTAATAATAATAATATAAATATGGATAATGAAATAAGCAAAAATATTATTAAAAATAGACATCGAAATATTATCTGGTTTAACCCCCCTTTTTGAAAACTCTAATATCAAAATAGGGAAATATTTTCTAGGTTTAATAAACAAACTGTTTAAAGATGACGATAACCTACTTAGAAAAATAATTAATAAGAATAATGTAAAAATTAGTTATTCTTGTACAAACAATATATCTAAAATAATTAACAATTACAACAAGAAATTAATAAACCTACTGGACTGGAAAAACAATGACAAAACATGCATGTGATTGTAAAATAAAAAAATGAATGCCCACTTGGAAATAAATGTGTGGGGTTTGAAGGTCAGGGGCTAAGGGCAAGGCTGTGTTGCCGTAAGATATCTGACTCCATATTTTGGTTATATTATTTTACCCCACGTTGACTGGCCGGCGCAATGCCTTGTCCAAAGAAAGTCCCAAAATAAATATACAAAAAGAAAAGATAGAAAAAGGATAAAAGAGACGAAAACATTTCTTCTATACTTTCCCTTATTTATTGCCCAAAACACCAGACAGCAAAATTGGTGTTGTCGGTTCGACGGACACTGCCTGAAACAAAGAATACTTTGCTCCCTTTATCAAGAGGAAATCCTTTTCCGTTAGAGACCTCTGGGAGTTTCTTCAAATTTAGTAGTTTTCTTTTTATCTATTTATTTTTTTTTTAATTTAATTTTTTATTTATTTATTCGTTCCCTACAAATGTAACCTTGATAATATTGTATATCAAGCCAACATTTCAACTAAAGAAAATGATACTAATGATAAGCCCTACATTGGTATGACAAACTTAAACTGGAAATTTAGATATTACAAATATCTACTATCATTTAAAAATCCAACATTAAAAAATCAAACAGCCCGAACTAGATATTACATGGATCTAATAGAACTAGGACTGACACCTATTATAAATTGGAAAATAACAGCTTATTTGGTAAGTGTAATTTATGCTTAGAAGAGAAAATATGTATATTAAAATATTTAAAAGGAAATTGGCTTAATGCCAGAACAGAAATGATTTTGGTATGTAAACATAGAAATAAATTCTTAGTATAATTTAACTTGATATATTAACATTAAATATAGTTAACAACCATTAATCAAGTGATTTATATATTTTCAATTCTATATATTGAAATATTAATACGTAATTTTTACAAAATAGACTAATTAATTAATTAATTTAATATTTTTCTAATAAAGAATACAATTGAATTTAATAGATAAAGTATAAATATATTTTTATAATAATATAATAAAGAAATAATAACAAATAAAATTAAAATTAATAGACTTATAACGAGTAGAATTTTTATTACACCGTTTTTTGCTATTGGTAAACACAAATATAAGAAGCAAATATTTAATTTATTTATATTATAAATTGTTAGTTACATATGTAAAATATCTATTACATATGAATTCTTTACTTATTACGATTACTTAACTTTCGATACATTAATTTCTTCTTGATATAAATAATATAAATTTTTACGATAATTTTAATAGTTTGAATCAGTTTTTGTAAATTTAGATCAGCATTTGATTATTATTTCCTGATAATACGAATTATATAATTTAATATTGATAAAACATAAGAGTTTCAACGAAATGCAAATTTTGTCAATAAACTTAAATAAGTCATATACCACAATTTACTTTTTCTGGAATTAGGATTTTTAATTTTCAGTAGAATCAAATTAGGAGAAACATTTTTTTTTGTTTTATAGGATTGTATAAACATTGTATAAATGATAAATAATAATTACAGATATAATATCTCCACCGTTAAAAATTTTTTTCCTGATTAAAAATATGATAAAATATATTTAATAATTATTTTAATAAAAATCATTTTAATTTAAAAAATAAAAACTTTTTCATATCCCATCCTCGACGGAAGCAATATAAAAACATCTGTAGCAGTCACAGATTCATTTTCTCTCGCGAATCAATGCCCCCCGCCAAGCGATTCGGCCACACACTGACCAATCAGCGGGCAGAGCGCATTGATTCCTTCTTCCTCTCAAGAACTATTTTTTCTATCCCCTTTTGGAAGTCGGCCAGCAGAACCGAGAGTACAAGACCAGCAAAGAAGAAAGACCTCTCTCCTGTTGCCTGCCACGGGAACCCAGCATTGACGATCTTCACTGAAGATAACCGTTGCCACAGATACCCACTAAAGAAGATAACGGCAGCTACCAGCTACACACAAAAAAGAACTAACGCAGCTACCTGCAACACACTAAAGAACTGGTGTACTACCTGTGACACTGCTACCTGATACCCGAAAAGAAACTTTTCTCACTCTATCATAAAAATAAACCATTCATTGTTGTTCTTCAAAGATGTTTTCTTATTTTTTTCAGCGCTACACAAATAACTACAAATTAACTTATAGTGTATGTGAGTACACCAAATAACGAAAATGAAAATTTCGTCAATGCGCACCTCGAGGCAGCAGCGAAATGTATTCCAACAAAACTCAAAACTAAATATAGAGTCCCACGGGAAACTTTAGCGGTGAGAGAAAAGCGTGCACTAGTGAAAACAGACTCCAAAAACTATCGAAAAAACCCAACAAACACAAATGCCCGAAAACTAAAAACGGCACAATATCAATTAGCAGGCATATATATAAAGGAACAGACAGAATACATTCAAAATCAGATAGATAAGATTAGAGACTCGGTGGAAGATAGACAATCTACGGTAGCCTGGCAAACAATAAACGAAGTTAGTAAAAGAAAGAGCACAGCCAAAGCAAAACTGAAAGCTGCAAACCAACAAGAAAGAATAAAACTGTGGAAACAGCACTTCGAAAACCTACTAGGAAACCCACCGAAAGTAACACATGAACCAATCACCAGAATAATTAGTAAACAATTGGACATTATACTATGACCGTTCACACAAGAAGAACTCAACTCGGTTCTCAGAAAAATTAAAAATAGGAAAGCTGCAGGGCTGGACGAGATTCCCCCAGAAGTATGGAAGACCAGACAATTCGACGACATACTGCTCCGACACTGCAACGCAGTATATAATGAAAATCCGATAGATGGATGAAGGGATGCATCCTCCTCTTCCCTAAAAAGGGGGACCTCGGATTAGCCAAAAACTACCGAGGCATAACACTTACATCCATAGCAGCCAAAATCTACAATGCCCTACTACGAAACCGCATAGAACCCAAAATCGACAACATACTTAGGAAAAACCAAAACGGCTTCCGAAGAAATAGATCCACAACCTCACAAATATTAACCATCCGTAGAATCCTTGAAGGTGTACGGGCAAAAAACCTACAAGTGACATTAATATTTGTCGACTTTACCAAGGCTTTCGACTCCATTCACATAGGAAAGATGAAACAAATCCTACCAAAGTAAAAGTACGATCACCAGATGGAGACACAGAATACTTCGACATTGTAGCAGGAGTACTACAAGGGGACACGCTGGCTCCGTACCTCTTTATCATTTGTCTAGACTACGTACTTAGAACATCGATTGACAAAATCAGAGAGAATGGCTTCGAGCTGACAAAGAAAAGTAGCAGAAGGTACCCCGCAAAAACAATTACCGACGCCGACTACGCCGATGACATAGCGATACTGGCAAATACACCCAACCAAGCCGAAACACTACTGCATAGTTTGGAAAGAGCAGCCGCAGGCATAGGCCTCTATGTCAATGCACACAAAACGGAATATATGGGCTATAATCAAACGGGTGACATCTCCACTCGAGACGGAACCCCTCTTAAACTAGTAGACAAATTCACTTACTTAGGAAGCAGCGTTGCATCACCCGAAAAGGATATCGACATGAGGTTAACGAAGGCATAGACAGCTATCAAGAGGCTATCGATTATATGGAAATCAGACCTAACCGATAAAATGAAACGCAGTTTCTTCCAGACAGCGGTCGTATCGATACTGCTATATGGATGCACTACATGGACTCTAACAAAACGGCTGAAGAAGAAGCTAGACGGCAATTACACAAGAATGCTGCGAGCAATCTTGAACAGGTCCTGGCGGCAACACCCCACAAGACACCAACTATACGGCCACCTTCCTCCTCTCACGAGAATTATCCAAGTTAGACGGACCAGACATGCAGGACACTGCTGGAGAAGCAGGGACGAACTCATAAGTGATGTACTCTAGTGGACCCCCACACATGGCCGTGCAAAAGCAGGACGACCAGCACGAACATACATTCAGCAACTATGTGAGGATACGGGATGTTGTCCAGAAGACCTGCCTGAGGCGATGAACGATAGGGAAAAGTGGCGAGAGAGGGTCAGGGATATCCGTGCTACCAGCATGACATGATGATGATGATGATGTATGTGAACCACACATATACTAAACATCCAAAAAAAAATGTTCTTCTATATCTGATGAGGGTTTCACAGCAAGAAATAAATTTATAATGACACCAAAGAAGTGAATTTTTTCTTTTTGTTTTGACATAAAAAGATTTTTTGATCTGCACGTTGAATGTTGATGTATTTTTAGTTCTGAAATTAATTATACATCAATAGCTGTTGACATTGAGCACTCAAATTGGATACTCCTACCCCTTGGATTTCCTTCTCAGATTATATATATAAACAGGATTTGGCATTGAATAACCTACAAGAGTTGATATGCCATAAAACCCAACCAACCAATCCATCTGCATAATCTGCATCTGTCCTAGTTTCTGCGGAATATCGTTTGCTTCTTACTTTTTTAAAAATGAAACCATTTTATTTTATTCGGTTTATTGACGTTCGAAGTCCGTATTCTATGCAGAGTAGAAACAAATATGATGCTAATGTATCTCCTTGCCAAACTCCAGTGACTCTGTCGAAGAAGTCAGTCCCCCTCCCGAGGGGAATGCCACTTTATTTAAGCGCTTACAAAATGTGTCGAAACACCTGGACTATTTCGACGATTTGAATGGTATAAATTACAGATTTGTGATTTTTTAAAAGTCAGCCTCCAGAAAAGAGAGCATAGAAATTCCGTTTGTCTGTAATTTCATCCAGAAGAATGAAACAATTCTATTAAAAGTTGCTGAACTTCAAGACGCAGCAAACAGAAAAAATTCCAAAGTCTTTTATAAAGAAATTAAGGAAATTTATGATCCATAATGGGGGTGGGGCATTCCAGTTCTGTTTTCCAATAGTCAAACGCTACACACAAACATGGAAAAAAATATGGAGAACACTTTGAGAACATCTTCACCAATAATTCTCCTGTTGATGACAAGATTATTGAAGCAATATACCCCCCAACTAGAAACATCTTAGTTGTCTATTGATCCTAGCCTGACCAAAATTTCATTAAAAAGATATTTTCTGGCATGTCTCCAAGAAGAGATGTTTTCCTTCAAAAATTTATAAACAAAATCGCAAAAAACTCGTCGGAAGGTTTTTTGTGTTAATCATTCTTCTCCCATAACAATAGAGACGTTCTTCAAAATTTTAAACAATCCTCCACCAATCATCTCTTTGTAATACATGAAATCTCTTCTGATTCACCCACTTAACTCTTCACACGCCTAACTACTAAAACACAAAACACAGACCGACAGACATCGTTATTGCTGAAGAAAATAACATCTACCGGATGTTGACCCAACAAATTGAGGAAATCCTGGCTTCTGAGCATAAGCTTTCCGCATACTCTATTCAAATCCCCAGAAAATTCTCAGTTATAAAAGGTCTATTTTTCAACTAATCATTTTTTTCCCACAAATAGTGTTTTCTGGAGCCGGTGTTTGAAGTCGGGAATATATAAATAGGGCAAGCAGAGGTCACACGAGTTGACTCCCCAGCTGTCGCTGAGAGAGTCACCCGACAACACCGTCAGACGAGATCAAAGTCACCGCTTGCCACTGACCAGATAACCGCCCGTCAGCCGGTTTAGATATTCCATTCGTTTGTTTATTTCAATAAATGAAATAAAACTAAATTTTCTTGTCATTCTTATTTTTCTTGCAACCACACGCTTGTATATAACATCTTTAAGAACAAGACTAACAAGACGAAATGTGA
The DNA here is from genome assembly GCA_963585895.1 of Sepioteuthis lessoniana. NCBI lineage: Eukaryota > Metazoa > Mollusca > Cephalopoda > Myopsida > Loliginidae > Sepioteuthis > Sepioteuthis lessoniana. The sequence goes on from OY757930.1 coordinate 1,573,122, forward strand.
TAATTCACGGTTTTACTTATCTCTTCTGAATTTATTGGGAAAGTCTTTTGTCTGTCCGTATGATTCCCAACAGAATTATCACTGATCAATCAAATTTATCCCGAATCTCATTATGACTTTTGTTTTTATCGTGAGTCAATTAATATGATATTTTCTTTTCGTCAGGAGGCCTTTTTAAGGCGAAGAAAATAAAAAGAACTTTACATGGTGTTTGTAGATCTAAGTAAGACTTCCAACTCTGTTAACCAAAATACTCCGTGGAAAGTCTTGTTCAACCAAATTCCATTTTAAAAATTATCTCATTCCTTTGATCTGGTTGATATAACAACAAGCACCAAACAAGGTTGTGTCACGGCACCTTTGCTGTCTGCACTTTTTCTCTCATGATGACAATATGCATTTAATGACCTGGAAATTCCGCACAAAAGATGTTCTTTTCAACCAACAGCGCTTCAAAAGAAAAACACTCACAAAGTCAAGTATAATCCGTGACCTGCTCTCCAATGATGATTCTGCACTTGATGTAAGAATCTTTTGACCGTTTTTTTATGGCAAGCAAAACCGTTGACCTAACAGTCAGCTTTAGGAAAAAAAGAAGTAGTGCGCCAACGAAAGCCCCCCCCCCCCCCGCTAAACTTAAGGGTAGAAAATAGCGACCATCAACACACAAATTTCTAGTGGTTCTTATCACGGTCGATGGAAACAATCCCAAATGTATTAAATAATTTATATACTTACAAAGCATAAAAGTATAGTCAAATCAACTACCTCTCTACCTAATAAGATTATATATATATATATATATATATATATATATATATATATATATATATATGTGTGTGTGTGTGTGTGTGTGTGTTTGTGGATGCAGGTGGACTGAAAACGTGATAGAAAAAAAACTTCATATGATGACGTAATATCTGCCGTTGAAGAATTTTTAAACAATGGGATCAGTCTACTGCAACATTGATAGAAGTTTGCGGATCCTATTTAGTCATATGAGAGTATCTTGGTTAGCCTATGGGCGTTTCCGCTGACTCTCAAGTACATACAATAATTATATATTTACCCAACCCTTGATTGCAAGCAGAATGTGACACAAGGTCAGTTTCTAAGCGGAGTTTAACTGGTTTGAGTTAAGAGTTTTCCTTCTAGATAGGTTGCCATACTAATATTAAAGAGCACAGTCTGTCCTACTATTTACTCATATTTGGAGGGATAATTGTTGGATTCATACCTTTCCCCAAAAGTATTTTTCTTTCTCCTAGACTGGGCGCCATCACAATATTAAAGAGCTCAGTCTGCTTTACTCTTTACCCAAATTGAAGGGAGAATAGTCAGATGCATATTTTTCCCAAGGGTCTTAGTTTTCCTTCTCCTAGACTGGTTGCCATACCAAGTTTAAAGTGCTCAGTCTGCCCTACTATTTACCCATAGTTGGAGGGATTATAATCAGATTCATACCTTTCCCAAGGATATTGGTTTTCCTTCTCATAGACTGGTTGTCATACCAAGGTTAAAGAGTCCAGTCTGACTTACAATTCACCCATAGTTGGAAGGATATTAGCTTGTAGCGTACGGTTTATCTCTAAACTAGAATTACTTCTATAATAAACAGGGTTAGTGATATAGTCGCCGTTAACAGTTGTCCTAATACAACAAAATAAGGATTTACGAAAGTAGAAAAGAACGTAAAATAGAATAATACAAATTATTAGGCTTTTGACAGACATGAAAAATAACAAATTTAAACACATATAAAAAAGAAAAAACAAACAACAATAACATGAATTGGGAGGTCTATATACGATTTAGCGATGAAATATAGTTATGTTACGTGTGGTTACGTTGTTATTTCCTCGCTAAATGTTGTTGGAAAATAAAAGAGAGAGAAGACGAAGATGCCGTTAGGTTTTTATATGAAGGTTCTTATGGCAGCGTGGAATAAAGGGTTTACGTTTATGTTGCAAGTCTCGTTGGAAGGAAGGAAGGAAGGAAGGAAATAGTTATGGAGTCGAGAAGGAATTTTAGCAGCTATTTGCCCGAGTGAAATGTGCGTCGCTAGGTTAAGGCATTGTTGAATGTGTGAGTGAGATATGGTCACCATAGGTGTAGCAAAAGTCGTGTTTGCTGGTTGAGGAAAGGAACGTTGTCGTCGTCCATGAAGGTGTGGTCCTGGTCGTTTGGGGAGAGAAGCGTGAATGTCTCCAGAAAATGTTGCCCAGGGATGAAGTGGCTGGGTGTCTGAGCGAAATTTTGCATCGCAGTCGACATAGCCAAAGTTGAAGGCTACTTAGAGTTGTTCCTGTATGAGGCGGATTGAATTCATCTAATTGATAATCAACTGGGAACCCCTGGTGTAAAAGAATAGACTCCAGAGGTCCATAAATTAGATGGCTTTCCTCATGGTGTCGTGATGCAGCTGCTAATGAAGAGAGTGGACAGTAAATAAGTCTGTCCTTTTCGAAAGCTTCAGAGGAAATGAGTGTTTGGCGGCTTTCCCCCAATTTGGTGCGGCCTGGAAAAATGATCCGGGCTAAATAGGATAAGTCATCCTGATTGTGTGAAAATATGTGTCGACCCTAACGGTCAAATTAATTAACGCGCCAAACAAAAATACGAAGTTCTTTCTGCTACAATATATATATATAGCGTTTCAGGAAATTGTTAATTTCTCTAACACTATATTTTTTAGGCAACACAAATGAATGACGAAACTTTTCTTTAACAACACAACAAAGAAAGTTTTTTTATTTGCAGCATTGAATATGGTTTGCTTTTGGTGCTGCAAGACTCGTGGAGTTTAGGCTTGTTAGTGTTGGAGACGAAATGGCGTAGCGAGATGTTGAGATGGCAGCGTGTGTTGCTGGACGTGTGAGGGATTGTGTTTAGAGTCACCGTGTAGTTTTGTGTCTGGTATTTTGGGGGAGGAGAGTAGGCGCTATCTGAACTGGATGAAGTGGGTAAGGTTATCTCTATACTCTATGATGGCAAATCTCCTGGCGCAGACAGACTGCACCCAGAAGTTATTAAGAGGAGAGGTGGGAGGCTTGTCGAGGTACTCTACACCATCATAAGCGACGCTTGGGAAAACATGTAAGTCCTTGTAGACTGGAAGGACGCCTAACTAGTCACCATCTTCAAAAAGGGTGACAAACAAGATTGCGGCAACTACTCGCTTCTCTCCATTCCAAAGAAAGAGTGTTAGTTCTCATACTGGTCAACAGACTATCGACCTTTGCAAAGGATGTCCTATTGGAGGTACAATGGCTTTTCGTGCAAACTGAGGAACAACGGACACAATCCTCTTGCAACAAATACAGAAGAAATATATTGAACTGTATATGCTCCTCTACATGATTTCACGAAAGCCTTCGACACTGTGAACAAGGAAGTGCTATGGAACATCCTATGGAAACTACGGTACCCTATAATCTTCGTCAGGCACATATCTGCATTGCATACAGAAATGAAATCAGTTTAAGGGGAAACACTAGGAACCATTTGAGGTTGGAAATGAAGTGAAACAGAGCTGTGTTCTTGACCCCGCACAGTTTTCTATCTTTCTTTCTATAGTCTTGTTTGATGCTTTCGCTGATTCCACCCTAGGAGTAAGGATACAGAGTAGACCGGGGCGAACGTGTTCAGAACCAATCAATTCAAGTCTGCAAGAAACACCAGAAATGTTTTGCTGATGACGCTGCCTTCGTGACACACAACTAACAAGACGCACAAGAAATAATTACACGTTTCTCGAAATCTACAAAAGCATTTGGGTTGAAAATTAACCTCAAGAAAATCGAGGTTATGTACTAACCCCCTCGTCGGGATCTCATGACATTGGCCCAGACATACAGAGAGCCAAAGTAAACAAATCAAAATATCTAGGCTACAGTCGCCAACAACAAAAGAAAATTGGTGGAATTGGATGCATAATTGTCAAAGGTCTCCAAGACCTTTGGGGAGCAGAGGAAGCGAGTCTGTCTCAACAATTAGAAACTCCGGTTGATTGTTGTATTCGTAAGTTATTTCCGAACTAGACTTAGAGGTTCTTCAAATCTAGTTTGGGATAGCAGCTGACGTCCAAGTTAAAGATAGAAATGTATCAGTAGTAAATCGGCCGCTAACTGTGATTGGCTGAAAGAAACTGAAGCGGAAGAGCCGTAGGAGCGGACACGAGATAGAAAAGAGGAAAAGGAAGAGATGTAAAGACGGGACTCGGAAGAGGCACGCACGAGAACTACAACAGAAAATGACCGAGGAGGAAAATGGATATGAAGGTCTGTGCCCGTCTTTCTCGTCCTGCAACGGTTTATTTCTCTCTAAAGCAGTGGACTCAGTTCAAGCTCTGTTTTTTCTCTCTTCATCAACTTCGAATAAAGGGTAGTAACGAATAAACTTTCGTATTAGCGAACCAAGACGTTGTTTTGTTTGTTCCTCACTCTTTCTCTCTCTTATCAATATATATATATATATATATATATATATATAGATGTGTGTGTATATATACATATGTACATATAAAAAATATATATCAAAATATAAAACTCGTAAATGTAGGCACGACATTATTGTTAGCGGACGTCACGGGTAACTCAGCGTTTTCTCTAAACCGTGGACTTTAAGGTTTGAGTAGCCGGGACGGCTACTGTACAGTCGTGATGAAAATAAAAATGGAAATAACCAGTGGAATTGTTAGAATTGTTATGTGTGCATTTATATTCTATCATTGTTGCTTTCCTATAAACAATGAGTATTTTCGATTTGAAATCTCTTTGATTTCTTCTAACTTTGGTTCCTTAAATCTCCGCTTCCAACAAAAGAGTTTGGACAAAATGTGCCAATACTTTTTAGATTTTCATTGTTTCATTTACTTTGTCAACTGCGTGAATGAAAATTTTGCTTTTTAAAATCCGTTATCGAACCCATTGAAAGGTTCTCACCATGATCAAAAGATTAGAATCCAGTTTTGTGTGTGTCGAAAGAAATAAGATTAATTATATGCGTATGTAGGGGGACATGTTATTTGGTAGATATGTTTAGTCCCCCAAAATTTAGGTTGGTTTGGATTATGTTTAGTGGTATGTTATTTTTATTTATATTTGGAAGAAAAAGGCACATGGAGGCAACTGTAGTAAAAATGTGTAAACGATATGAAAATTGTGAAACGGCGCGGACAAAAGGAACATTCGAAACAAAGCGGCCTAAACAAAACAATACATATTCAGCGAAGAGTTTTAACCGGAGATTTTTGTTGTTAGCGATAGGTAAGTGTTGTTTGTGTTTAGCGAGGATGATGGTGTAACGTATGTGTGTTTACGTTGAGTTGTTTCCTCGCTAAGTGTTGTTAGTCCCCTCGCTAAGTTTAAGGGTAAATAAAAGTAGAATGATGAAGATAAGATGCTAATGTCAAAAGTATTCTTGAAGAATGACAGCAGGTGAGACTATTCAAACGATTTTGCTGGGGAACTTCACATTGAGTATCTGATGTTTCGGCTTATTCTTTGACCGATTCAATTCGTCTTGTAATTGCTGAGGTTCTTTATTTCAAATATTGACAATTTCTTTTCTGGTCTACTTGACACATTCACTAACAGGATTATCTTTTACAACATGACGTTAATTCATTCAGTTATCTGAACTGTACCAACGACACAGTAAGTGAAGTAAACAACCATCAGGATGAAAAAAATTGTTGATCGGTTATGAAGATTTGTTGAACAATTTGTATCTGGGAAAACTACCCGAAATATCTGAGTTATTGAAAAAGGATCTCTTTTTAGTAGATGTCACAAGTCCTTTTTCTCGAAATTATTTTCAGGAGATTGAATTCCTCTGTTATTGTCAAATGTGTTTCTTCTAGAAAGTATTTCTGGAAAAATGATTGTTGGTAATTATCTGAAAAGTGAAGATAAAAGGTAGCAAGAATTTGGCTTGACTTCCTGACCTTTTAAAAAGTGGCAAACCCTTCCCTTATTACAAAGAAATGATGTTTATTGACATCAGTCGTTTAGATACCGAAGCGTCGTATTTATAAAAGTTTTTTTTTTTTTTTGAGGACGTGGATTTTCTCATCATTTCAGTTTTAAGCTGTTAGCTTTTGGGGTTATCTGCCCTTGCCTGTGGGAATCGAAGAAAAAAAAGCTTGAAGATAATTCTATTTTTCTCAGCATTCAGTAAAAAGAAAACGCCAATTTCCAATGCCTATTTCCGCTCTCAACCCTCACACTGGGGCTTCACTCTGGGGACCTCAAACTTGTGTTATTGGTGAACATAATGTTGAACATTTTGTTAGTAAGACTTAAGTCAAAAGTTTCCATACATTTCAGACATTTCTATGAATAATGCGAACTTGTCACAACAATAATGAATTAAACATTTCCAAATAGGAAAATGAACCGGATTTTAATTCTTTACACACACAAATCTCCCCACTACTTTATTTTTGTGGTATTTGCGATATTGAGCAGTAGCAGTTGTTCCCCTTTATATATATATATATATATATATATATATATATATATATATATTAGTAGGCGTCGTAAACCATGTTTTAAATAAATCTGTTTTGGAACCCTTGGTCTGATTTCTGTCTTCAACGGGATTATAATAATTCTGTATTCTAATTCTTATTTTGACTTTAGATATTAAGTTCTTTCTTATCCGTTGTATCTCTTGTTTGACGAATCGCATTTCTCCGCGGTATTTTGCATTTCACTTCGCGCATATGGGAATGGTATGAATCCATACGTTCTCTCCCCCCCCAACTATGGTTGAATAATAAGGCAGACTGGGTTCTTTAGTCTTAGTATGAATCTCAGGGGATTGAATTATAATAATAAAAAAACAAACAAAAAAAAAACAAAACAATAACGTTAGAAAATGAAAATCAAAATGAAATAAATACAAAAAATAAAATAAATAAATACAAAAAATAACAATCTCCTTGGAGGTCTCTGTGGAGATTAATAAAAACAAAAAAAGATTAAAAATGGTAGCGCTTCTTAGACGACCCTGACAGGAAGTAGGAACAGCGCATTCCTAAAGAAATGGTCTTCCGGGTGATAAAGAGAAATTCTGCCTTTCTTCAGCGGTACCCCTCAAACTGAACGGACCTCTTCCTCTTAGCAATTTACTAAGCTTTATGTTTAGATGCGGCATAAGGCCGTATGAATAGGACCTCTTCCTCTTAGCGGCTGGCAGACGGCGCACGTGTCTGCTCGAGTCTCGGACCTGGCAGAAGACTACGTCTCCTGCTCACTGCTCCTGCTCTGTTGAAAACACCTACCGGACATTACCACAAACCTTAACTTCATAAAACCAGCGACTCATCACATACTTTAACGCCTGGTCAAGGAGGCGCGACCATTTCTATCGGTTTCAGGAAGAATTTAATCGCCCACAGAAGGGTCCTTAAACCCATAATAAAATTTTGAGTTAAAAAGTATCCTTGTCTCTTTCCTCCCTTCCTTGCTTAAATTCTCTTGCAGTTTTCTACAAAGAAACAAGTTAAATGGGGTAAGAAGAGAACAATGGAGTCAGATACTACAACAACCAATAACCACAAACAACAATAATAGACCACAACCTACGAAACTAAACCAAATTTTCCCCCAAAGTTCTGACTGGAAGGGCAATCAAAACATACTTGAAAAGATGGGCTACTGAGCATCAAAAAGAAACTCCTTTCAAATTTCGTTAGACATCTCGACCGGAAGGACGGGTATTTTACTGGTTCGAGAAAAATATTCCACTCTACGAAATAGTTATAAACCTGGGAATAAAAGTTGCGTTTGAAAGTATCCCTCTCTCTGTTCCGTCATTCATTCCTTTTCAGCCTAAACGACCAACAAAGGAAGATAATGAGTGAATGGGAATAAGAAGAAAAAGCGACTAACTTCATAATCTTTCTCAACACACACAAATCATACTCTATAAATCTATGTAATCCCCCAACTATGACTAAATAACAGGGTAGACTGGCTTCTTAGTCTTTGGTCTGACAACCAGTCTAGACGTAGGAAATCTTTGTATTCAGACTTGCAAAACGCCTCTTAAAGATTTACTCGCTTAGATTTTTTTCCAAAACTGAACTCTGATCTCTATAAATTTTATAACGTCTGCAATGTAGTAGCCGCCGCCTCCCATCACTAGTAAACCTGATGCCTGGTTGTGTGACGGTATCAAGGGCTCAATAACGTGAACACTCGTGGTAGGTGCGAGAAACAGTCAAACGTGAGGAAAATTAAAAAAAAAAATCAGTCAGTCAGTTATTAACCAGCAGAAGACAAGAAACGATTCAAATTAAATTCTTCAGACATTTTATTCCATTCCTCCTCAATAGCAGTCTTAAGAAAACCAATATTTGGACGAGAAGTTACATTTGTTTTGTTTTCTAAAACGCCCCTTAGAGCATAAACAAGGGTGTCAATGTCTGGGCTTAAATCTTGTTTAATTGCTGTTCTCACAGTTTTTACGTGGACCTTCAACTCATTAGCGTGCTTTCTGATTGACGTCGTGGGGTCCTTCTTAATCGCCGTAGAGAGAGCAGTTAAAAAGCCCTCTTTTCATTTTTTTGTTGAATCTTCCACCCTCCCTTTTCCTTAAAAAGCTCTTTTTCAGTAAAAAAAAAAAAAAAAAAAAAAAAGTTTTTCTTTGCTTTGTATATGGTAGACAAAGAAACTTTTTCTTGGTTTTGGCGTTAAGCAAATCATAGATTCTTTGCCGTTTCGTTTCTTGCCCACTCATACTAGGCTGAATTTTTATTTTAAAAAGTGCTTGAATAATCGAACTAATAATGAAAATTTAGATTCGCCGCGTTTTTTTTTAATTTGACAAATCAAATTAAAAAAAAAAACGTTTTAAAAATTATTCCATATTTTGCTTCCGCACCCTACATATATATATATATATATATATATATAAGCGAATTGTGGACAACTTTTTTTAAAAATGAGTAAGAGCTCATTTGTTTGCACATAGTTAAATGATTTCAAGTATTTGCAATTTAACATTAGCAAGAATATTATCTAATATATGGTGTAGGGTTTCGAATAACTAAAAATAATCCTAAGTAAATTATTGAACAGTTCGATTTGATTCATGACGTTGTAAAGAAATATTAGTTGCTTCCTCTCAATAATGAATATAAGAACTATTACAAATAATTAACAGTAAAGACATATTTTACTGCCTGAACAAACTAATAAGAAAGAATACAAAAATGTTGTGGAGGTATGTGTGTGTGTGTGTGTGTGTGTGTATGCACATTCGTCTATATAATGTTGAGATGTATCCTAGTTTTAAGAGATGAAAATGTTTTCGTGTTATCCTAAGGAAGGTTCGTGAAGAAAAAAGGCCAGAACATCCTTTAGGAAGATGGATTAACAGGAAGCTAAAGGGCATTTTCTTTTTTCTTGGAATGTTTGGAAAATTTATTATTTATTATTTTTTATCATCAATCACCAATCAATTGATCAGTAATCATCAATCATTTAACATGATGCTAAATATCACAGAGGGTGTAGAAATATCCTTTTCATATGTACGAGGTGCATACGATAAGTTTCCAGACTTTTTTTGTACAGGCATTTAAAATTGTCGTAGACACTTGAAAATTCAGTATGTTATTGCTATACATCTTATCAGATGACTGACCAATTTTTATGATTTCATGTTTAAATGAACAGCTACAGCAGCAATTGGAATACACCCTACTAAAGTCTGATTGTTACACCTGGTGAATTTCAAAAATGCAATCTGGACGTGAGGACACTTTAGAAGAACGATATGCAATAAAATTCTGTTATAAACTTGGAAAAAATTCCACAGAAAAGTATGGAATGCTTCAGACTACTTTTGGAGCATCTTGCATGAATAAAACATCAGTTTTTGAGTGGCATAAGAGATTCAAGGAAGGCAGATGAAGGGATGATGAGAGGTGTGGGAGGAGTAAGGAAGTCAGTACACCAAAGTTGATTGGCCAAAGGGTTAGGGTTACTATGTTGAGGTTTTAAGGGAGTTCAGCAAGAGATTCCGTCGGAAGAAGCTAGCACTCCTCAAATCAGGTCAGTGGCATTTCCACAAGGACAATGCACCAGTCCACAACTCCATCCTCGTCACAGACTATTTGACCAAGATGGACATCGAGACAGTTCCTCAGCCTCCCTATAGGCATTCCCTAATCTTAGAGGCTGTCGTTATGAGACAATTGAGGAGATGAAAGAGGCTGTGACGAAGGTCATTGACATGCACATACAAGACTTCGATGGGGCCTTCCAGAAGTTGTTGGGACGGTACAACAAGTGCATTGCAGCCGGAGGAGATTAATTCGAAGGGGACTAGAGTTTCATGTGTGTACTAACAATAAAAGTGCCCATACGAAAAAAGTCAGGAAACTTATCGTATGCACATCGTAAGTGTAAAATTCCGAACCGTGAGAGACATATTTTTGAAAAGTGTTCGTTTAATGGCATATCAACCTTCTTGGGTTATTTAATGCCAAATCCATCCTTCTAGAAGAACAGAAGTGGTACTGTTTAACGCATAGCTGGGAGGAATAAGGGGGTGTCATACCTTTCCCTTGGGGCATTAGTCCGAAAGTGAACGTAATAGTGCGACTGAAGTTCGAACTCGCTTACTACGATTCTGCATTTCAGCTCTTTAACCATAACGCCACAAGGACACCCCCTTAGTTGTTGGTTGTGTGAAATTAAATATGCGTGTTTGTAAAGAAGTCAACTTATGACATTGGATGCTGTGTACTATTCTGGGCGACGAAAACGTTTCTTTGCTTGGAGGACGATACAGACTTTCTCTTAAGGCATCCTGAAAAGTAAAAGACAATGAGATTTTTGCGCCCTTTTCTTATATACTGCTTTAATAATGCCATCTAGTGGTCACAAGGAGAACTTATTTGGCAGACACAAACTTTTACGATCTCGTTTAAACTAGTGCTTAGAACAAATTTATTCTTGCCTAACTTGAACTGTATCTTATAAAAATTATCATAAAGGGAAATACGTGTACAAAATATTCGGATTTTACAAGCTCTTTGAGAACTTTTACATTAAAAAATAAAACAAAAACAAAACAAAAACAACAACTCAGACTCAATAGGAATTTCATGCAGTAAAGGGTTGTCCAAATGTTCTTTTGGGCGCCTTAAAAATTTAATTTAAGTAGTTTAACAGTTCATTAAAATAAAGTCTTCCAAAGATTCGATGAAAATTGACTTTTAAGAGAAAAGGGTGAAGATTGAGTCAAAGATGCTAGCCCGTTAGAAATGTTGGGAAGTTTTGAAGAAGTTTTTCCAAAGAGTATTTAGTGATGATTTTAGAAGATTTCTACTGTTTCTTCGAGCTTGAAAGATTATAGACCTCTGATACTGTTATTAATTGTTGATAATGACTTTATTTTCTGAGCCTTTTTTCAAGCATATATATATATATATATATATACATTGTCATTTTAACTCCCACACATTAAACAAACAAAAAACTACGCGATTTAAAATAGGTGACCTGATTCCAATTTCAATTCACGCAATATATAACTTCCCGCGTCTCGTTTCGTTTGGTCGGTTGCACAGTTCAGAAAAATGTTCGAACCTTTTATTTTTTATTTTATTTTTAACAAATAACATATTTATTCAACTTGTATCAATTTTTAAGTTTAAAATATTATTCTAAATTTTATAATTTCTATTTTTTCTCATTACCAGATACCTTAACATAATTTTAAAAATCTATATTTCTTAATAAATCTATATATTTTTAATGAATTCATAGTTTTAATAAAAATTTCGGCATTTTAAACAATAAAAGATGAGGTTTCTTATTTTTCCAATTTTTTCTCTCTCTTTTATCAAGCACATACTTAGAACTTTAAGCTACGAAAATGAATAAGGTAAAAAAAAAAAAATACTTAGAAAAGCAAATATTGTTGTACCTTATCTTTACGGCTTTTTGACCTTCAAAAATAAGGTATCAATATGAACAATTAGACAAAACTGTTTTAACAAATATATACACACGTTCCCTCGTTCAATTTCTAACAACTTTTCTATTAGGATGTGAATTAATTAAACCCTCAATCTCACCGCATTTTTCTAAAAAACAAAAAAACAATTATTTTACATTTAATAAAGGGGTTCATGTTCACATTATGATTCATTGTAAAATGATCCTTCATTTCCGGAAGAGTTAACATTGGAAAAGACAAATGATCAGACAGGATGCACGTGTAGGATTTTTCGAAAAGTTTAATCATTTCGTCTTTGGCTCATCACAAGTATTTTCCCATTTTCGTTTTAAAAATATTTCAATTTTAATACAGCCGAAAAGCCGTTCATGGTTGTTGTATCTTTTAGAAATATTTCAGAGATTTAATTAAATTCCAAACTTTATTCTCAAATCTATTTTTTATAAGGAAAAATAAAAGTTGTTTTTTAATTATCAACGATTCACTCCCCCCTCTCCGACAAAAAAAGAACAAAGCGAAAAAAACAAAAACAAAAAACAAGCAAAAACAATGAATTTCGTTTGGTTTATTTAACAGGATATCAACTCCTTATGGAGTATTTAAAGCTAAAATTTGATTTATTCGTAAATATTTGATTATAATCATAATTATTTATATTTTCAATATTACATTCCAATCATTTTTTTGGTTTTCTATAAAAATTATTTGTTATCAAATATTCTTAATACAACTAATTTGCCTCTCGTTAAATAGTTTCAAGTATTCCTATTCAATACAAATAATTCATAAACCATTATGTTTTCAAGTAATTATTCTTATTTAATAATAATTTGTTGGTACATTGATGGTTTCAACCATTACTGGAATAATAGCGCGAATTATGGTCCCATTTATAAGTCAAATAACCATTTGTTTAAACATTAAAGAAAAGGAATATATAATTGTGTGTGTAAACAAATGTTTATTATTGAATTGGAATAGTTACTTAAACATATTTAATTGTCAATGAATTATTAGTATTAGATACAAATGCTTAAAACCGTACAATTAAATGGAATTTATTTGTATTACTTATATGATATCAAGTTTACTGTGTGCAAATAAATATAGACAAAGTTATAACTCACTTGCCGTAATGGTTGATTGTATTAATTACTTGATGATCTGGTTTGGTTGGACGGCGAGTTTTTCAATTGGCTGTTAAGTTAGCTAAAATCTTTGAGCGGAAATGGAAGTCAAATTGGAAAGTTCAAGCGAGTGCACCTCGACCAGAAGATGGGACCTGCCAGGTGTGAGATGAGGCAAAAACTTGGCGAGATGACATCACACTAACGATATCCTGAATTTAGATACATAAAAATTAGCGAGTTAAGTAAAAGTTGTCAGTTGGTAGCAGTTAGAAATTGATATTGCAGGAGGTACCCGCGGTGTAATGGTTGTGGTCGTAGAAAATGAACACGGTGACTCGAGTTCAAATCCTGGACGAGACTGATTGCATTTTCACATAGCACTAATATCCTTGGGAAAGATATGAATCCAATTATTCTCCCTCCAGCTATGAGTAAATAGTAGGACAGACTGGGTTCTTCAGCCTTGGTAAGGCAACTAGTCTAGGAGAAGGAAAATTCTGAATTCAAACCTGTTAAACTCCGCTTAAAAATTGACCTAGTGTCATATCCTTCCCGAACCGAGAGATTGGTAAATATGGTTAGAAATTGATGTCAGACGTCGGTCGGGGCGGAGGTGTCTCTGTTCATAGACCCTTACAAATTTTATCTCTCTCATGCTACTGTATGCAGTCTGAACATTAAACAGTATATCTGGATAATAAAGTGACAATTTTCTGTAAAAATATTAGACATATTACTGTTGCACCAATACGTTCCAATAAATTGTTAATTGTTGACAGAGAGTTCTTCTTATCTTTGAGTTGCCAACACCCAGGCAACTTTGTTCCAACGAATCACCCCGACCGTCGGAAGAAGTTATGGATGAATTGTGTCATTCCCTATCCGTGGATCTTTCAAACACAGCGTGGTCACAGAAAAGATTGATAAAAAAAACTACCTGGAAATGCATTTGGTGCCGTTCCCAGGATAAAACCAAGTTAAAAGTACCATGACAACTATAGTATCACATTTGGCGCCGTAACCAGGATAAGACCAATTATTATTAGTACATTTGGTACCATAAATGTTGTCGTACACAATAGTATTACATTTGGCGCTGGCATCAGCGTTGGTAGTTGTGACTGCTATATTGTTACAGTGGTACCGTGCCAAGATATTGTTACATTTCGTAACTGACCCCAGAGCATAGTATCACATTTGGTGCCGGACCAAACGATAGTGTTATAATTGGTGCCTTGCAAGCATAGAATCACAAAGTGCAATACAAGAAAAAAAAAAAACAAAAAACAAAACAAAAAAAAAAACGCAAAGAGACATTGAAAATATAGTTTTAATTACAACCAACCCTGCTAGCCATGGGTTAAATAATATTCCCTGCTGTTCTTCTGTAAGGATATCTTTGGCATTAAGTAACCCATGAAGGTTGATATGCCATGCCGTTAAACAAAGAAAACATTTACAAATTTATCAAATTAAACAAATAAACCAAACATTTAAAACAAATCTATGATTAATAAAAGTGATGTTAACCATATTTACCCAACCCTACCGCTCAGGAAGGATATGACACAAGGTCAATTTTTAAGTGGAGTTTAACAGGTTTGAATTCAGAGTTTTCCTTCTCCTAGACTAGTTGTCTTACCAAGGCTGAAGAACTCAGTCTGTCCTACTATTTATCCATAGCTGGAGGGAGAATAATTGGATTCATACCTTTCCCAAGGGTATTAGTGCTATGTGAAATGCAATCATTCTTGTCCAGGATTTGAACTCGAGTCGCCATGTCCATTTCCTACGACGATAACCATTACACCACGGGCACCTCCTCAAACCATGGAGATAACAGTTACTACTACTTTAGGTCAGAGTGGAGCTGGGAGTAATGGCAATGAAGAAATACTCCACATTCCTCAGAGCTTCATAACTAGAGAATCATCACTGGATACAGTTTGTCATACTCACAATAATAATAATAATAATATTTAAAGTCACCAATTCCAAGTTGACCATTATGTTACACATATCTGTATGAATCAAAAGATACAAGAAACAAATCTTACTGTTTGATATAAAGAATAAAAAATAATGCACTTATTTATTTTTTTTTCACCTTTTCCTCGCCATCTTTTAAAGCTTCACAAAGCCGTGAAGATAAAGGCAATATTGTCCTGAACAGTGAGAGTCTCTAGCACAGGAAAGCCATCTTGATGGGATCAAAATTGAATTTGTTAAATGGTACAGCATTTTAAAATACACCAATGCATATTTAAATATTTTTATTTTTTTAATTTATGGGAGGACATTGTCTAGTTTTAAATAGTTCATTTCAATGGACCAGTTATTCAAATTTGGAAACTTTTAATTATATGAAATGATATTTTTCTTAAGAGATTGTCTACAAAATTCTTTACAGTACAATTAGATGCTCCACTAGATTGAATAAACATTTCTTTTTTGAGACATCATCACAAAAGATACTTTTTGAAAGAACAAGTTATTCTTTTCAGGGATTGTAGAACTCATGCCTATGGCTGGAAGATACAACAAATAAAATTACAAGAACAGTACTCCATAGGAATTTTGTTCATTTTGTGGATGTTGCACATCTTATGTAGGCACTGCTGTCTATATATCTGGACCCATAAACATTTTCTTTTTTTGGCAGTAGACAATTCAAACTATCAACAACTTTTTTTTAGTTCCAACACCAATGGTTGGAAATCAGTGGAAAATTACAAGGGTTCTTTTCTTTTGACCATGTTTGAAATGAAACATTTAGATTGTGGTGAAAGTGTTAAACCTTTTTGTGGCTCACCAACCTGGCATTAAATTAATATTGGAAGATCTTGAAAGCCAAAACAAAAAATGAAATCCATGCAGTTTAATTCTATGTGCTGTTATGATGATTTACATAGATAATAATTTGAATAAGGTTATCCAAACTAGAAATGCCACCTTGGTCAAAGTAGCAATCATTGAAACACTCCTTGCAGATTTGACACTGATGGAAATGAAACCAAGATAGTTATATCAAATGTCAAGAAATCCCCCCCCCCAAACAAAACTAAACAAAAAAAAAAAAAACTTAGATACTAGAGGACAAGGTTACATGATGGCAACACACACACACACACACTTGCTGCTAAGTTGGCAGAAATGAATAACTGATGTATTACCAGAAGAGATCCACTTCAGAAAGTCTGTTTGGTTGGAAATCTAGCAGAATTAAAATGTCTTTCAAAGCCTTTAAACATTTGGTTGAATAGTTTGATTTACAGTGGAAAAATCTTTTGAGATATTCAAGTGATGTAGAAGAAAAAGTTTTGTTAGTAGAACAAAATCTTACTGATCTTAATTGTCAGGATTTTAATATAAAAAATCAACATCTAACATGAAGCAAATCTAAGAACTACATATGTATTATAGAATCTTATTCATAAAATTCTTTTTATAATTCACCAAAAGATTTGGTAACAATGTTTTGTATTACTATAATAAATTTTCTCATTGTTTTGACTTGAATCTACATTGCATGATTGATATATAAAAATCCCATTTTTTGTTTGTTTAATGAAAAACTTTCTGTTGAAATGTGATTATATTAATTTTTTGTGCACATTAAAATTTCATGAAAAAACAGGAAAGAAAAAAAATTGCTTTATTCAAACTTGACCAAGTTTTAATTTTATGGTTCACTTGAAAATCTGACTAAAATACAAACACACTGCCACCAAATTTTATCTAATTTTTTAAGCAATGTTAGCATTTGTAGAAAAGAAGAAAATTGTTTCACTCCTTTTATTGTGTACGAGTTGCAATAAAAAAAACTTTTACCTCAAATACAATAACATTTCTAAGTAGTGCAAATAAAAATTGGATCACTAAAAGGTGATTGTCAGGTGAATTGGTCCCAATATAACTCTGCATCACTTTATAAAGTATTCCTCTTGAAGGCTCTTCTTAATTCTTCTCTACTCACATGAATATCCAACCTTTACCAGGTTATAGTTTTTGCAAATTCATTTTTAATCAAAATTTTAACAAAAATGTCAGAAATACTTTTGTGTCCATTTATAGAACACTTATTTTCTTAAATTACATTAAAAAAAGATTCGAAAAATTTTTCCCTTCAAATAACTCATGTCAAAACATTGAAAAAAAAAAAAAAAAAAAAAAAAAAAAAAGATTCTATTTGTTTCTTTTGTGAAGGATTTAATGATGAAACTGTAGAGATTAGTTGTGATGCAAAACAACTTTTACTGTACATGATTGTGTATCTTTCTGAGAAGTAAATTTTAGCCTAATATTTGGGGGGTTGCATCATACACAAGGTACAAACTAGACTTGGCCAATTATTTACACATTCAAAGTTTGTATTTTATTTGTACATTAGACTAAAATTTAGGTCTCAGAAAGTTGCATGGTATATTAGTATATACGGTACTACAAAACATTAGTATGTAGTTGGGTAGAAGAAGTCCCAGTCTAATGACAAAGTCAGGGTGAAAGCAACCTTTACTAAAAGAAGTTAACTTCAATATCAAAACTGGAGAAGTAAGCTCAACCATCAAATCTCTGCTGACTTGGAGATATCCTGACAGAAAAAGAGAAAGTACGCAGATAAAAAAAAAACCCTAGTTTGCATGGTCACCAGTTATCTTGCTATGCTTGGTTGGGTTTATGGCATATCAACCATTGTAGGTTATCTAATGCCAAATCCTCTTTATATATATATATATATATATATATATATATATATATATATATATATATATATATCAAATATATGATTTGGTTGGGTTAGGTTATATGGCATATCAACCATTGTAGGTTATTTAATGCCAGATCCTCTTTATACATATATATTAAATACATAGGATTTGGTTGGGTTGGCTTTTATGGCATATCAACCATTGTAGGTTATTTAATGCCAGATCCTCTTTATACATATATATTAAATACATAGGATTTGGTTGGGTTGGCTTTTATGGCATATCAACCATTGTAGGTTATTTAATGCCAAATCCTCTTTATACATATATATTAAATACATGATCTATAAACACATTTTGTAAGTGAAATCTTAAAATGAGCCTGAGCTCATTTCTTTTTGGCACACAGTTAAATGGTTTCAAGTATTTCTATCATACATGAATAATTTTATTTACAACTAATCATTTGTTGGTACATAGTTAAATGGTTTCAACTGTTGCCAGCAATCATTTGTTTGTTGACATTGAAGTGTTTATAAGAATTGCTATTTAACACTAATTATTCTAATCAACACTATTCATTTGCACAGAATAGTTTCAAGTATTGTTAAGCAATACCAATAATTCAATTCAAATTATTCAATCATTTGCACACAGACAAATGGTTTCAAGTATTGCTATGTACTACTAACAATTAGACAGTTATTTGTTAACACACAGTTAAAATGTCAAAACATTTCTATCAGATGCTACCACTCCGAGTCAGAGTGGACCTGGGAGTAATGGTAATGAAGGAGTACTCTACATTCCACAAAGCTCGAGGACTGGAACCTTGCCATCAGATTGTTTAGTGTCATATCCAGGACACTCGTTTGGTGAGGTCTTATCCCTCTGCAGAGATGCAGTTGGCATATTCTACAGCTCCAGCCAACTGGGTTTGGCTGTTGCTATGTAGACCCAGAAAATGGCATAAGTGTCATGCAAGCATATGGCACCATAATCTAACAACATACAAATGTTTTACTACCTTGTCCGGGAGACCTGGGTTCAATCCCAGGTCGCGTCATACCAAAGATTTTAAAAATGGTACTTTATACCTCCTTGCTTAACACTCAGCAATATAAAGTACGTATCAAGGGTAAAGTGGAGCAATCTAGGGAAAGGAGTAGTGCCCTCCCATACACCTCGGCGTAGTAGCTATTGAAAAGGGAGCTTTCTGGTCGCCCTCGACTACGGTCGCCAACTTTATTTTTTACTACCTTTATGCATCTTACATACTTTTCACAAGTTGAATGGATCATTAATTGTAATTTGGTGCTATCGTGTCAAAATGTGGCAATCAACATCACAAATACTTAAAAAATTTAAAGATCTGAAATTATAAAAGTTAATGATTTTTTTTGTCAAGTCGCAAAAAGTAACATTTCAATCTGGTCAACGTTGAGTTCCTTTCACAATGCAGAATTAGAAAAATAAAAACAAAAACCTCTGCAATTTCTGAGTGTCTCTTTTCAAAAGACAATTTTATTAAATCATAATATTCATTTATAATTATTTATTGATAACATAGTAAAGTATATCTGGTTCTTTCACAGCTCAAAAATGCCGGGTAGTCAAAGAAATCTATGATGGTGAAGACAGCGCCAAAAACAATATTTTTATCACCTTATGTCCATCATGGGGAGGGGAGAGAGAGGGAGGGATGAAAAGTGGGAGTGAGGAAGAGAGGTAATTTTTTTTTTCAGTTGAGAAAAACTTGGGCTACCAACAGAAAGAGTGGGATGTGCCGAAGGAGTTGTCTCCTGAGTTGCAATGGGACAGGTAAGAGGGTTTTGAAGTGGCACAATGATCAGGTTGGTGGGAGTGGGGAAAGGAGGGAGGAAATAGTAGCAGCAGCAGCAGCAGCAGTTATGGTTTGTAGTAGCTAAAAATTGTCCAAGATAAAAGGTCCCGCTTGACACTAAAGCAATGGACGTTGGATAGCAACTTACAAATAGCGCCACCAATTATATAGACAGCAGCAATCAGGAAGGACTGGGCAGGGGGCAGGATTGATGAATGAGAAGTGAAGAAGTACCTTATAGAGCACTTCTTGCGTGACCTGAACACAAAGAAAAATTTTAAATATATGTGTGTGAGCGTGTGTGTGTGTATGTAGATATATCTTGTCTTTGTCAGATTTTAATTTAAAAAGAGACCATAGACTGCTCCTTGTCAAGTATGTTCTAATGTGTACGAAAAGCTACACATGTTTTCTCTCATCCATTCAACTCTCATACACAGTCAGGTAGTTGTGGAGTTGCATTCTTTTGTCAGAAAAGATAATGACTCATAATTACTGTATTTTTTAGACGTTATTCTGTTATAAAAGTAAACGCTCAATCTTTGAAGAATTCTTCTAAAAAGACTGTATGTGTGTGTGTGTGTGTGAGGAGGGAGAAAATAAGCAATATTAAATGTTTGTTGATCTTAGTACATGAATTGACAGACCTCAAAAACATGAGGTGGGAAAGTTTACTAATGTAGCGGCTTTGACATAAGAAAAATGGCTCAGCTGCTGATAAATTAGACAACAAAATTTTAGTGAAATTATTAGCCATTACTTTTTAAACAAAAAGGTATTTTATAATTATTTGCAGTCACACAGCCATTTATACATGTTACAAATATGTACAAAGTTTTGATCAGAGTCATTGCACCGATCATAAAAATATAAATAAAAGAAAGAAAGGTATTAAGAGAAGGCAGAGAAAGAAAAAAAAAAATACTTGCTGTCATGTACATGAGAACTGAGACATGCAATCTGGGGAAAAAAAATACTTACATGCCACTTACATAGTCTAAGAGTTAAATTAATACAATCAAATATTTATTGCACTTTCAAAATATTGAAAATGGTGGAGATATTCTTAAAAAAAAAACCAAACAAACAAATAAACAGACAAACAAAACAAGAACAACAGTTAAATTTTCTCTTAAAAGTTGAATTTTCCCCCTTTTTTTTTGCTAAGTGAAAAACAAACAAAAAGAAAAGAAAACAAAAAACAAACAAACTTTAAAGCAACTGTGGCTGATTAGAATTCTATGTTGACAGAAGTGAAAGAAGAAGAAGAGATTTGATTATAAAAGAGAATCCAAATGAATGGCAGGATTAGAGTCACAGGATTGTAGAAAAGATTAAAACTAGAAACTTTGCATTATTAATAGAAGCTTGCTTACAACATCACTAACATCTTTCATGAATGACAGTGACTAAGAAAAATTTATAAAAAATGATTATATAATCTGAAACTACAAAAAGGATAAATGGACAAAAAGAAAAAGGTCATTATATATATATATATATTGAACAAAACCAACAATTTAAGATAGAAAAGTTAATTATACTTCTATCACCATAATAATAAGAATAGAACCAGATAATATTCAAAAAAGAAGTTTGGGCTGCAAATAAAACTTTCTGAAAGCAAAGTGTGCTGCTGTGTAGAGAAAGTGCCCACCATTAAACATATCAAAGTTGGTCAATGAAAGTTTTAAAAAAACAACTTAAGAGAGCTGCCCAAGATCAATTCTGAGAAAATAACTTAGTCAATGAAATCCATTTTATTGTTACAAAGTGTCCAGTAAAAAGAAAAAAAAGTAATCTGAATTCTTTGTTACTGAAGTTCATAGCTAAGAAAAATATTTCAGTTTAAGTGGGGGAGGATATTTTAATATAATTTATAGATAAGGTCCATTTTTGACATTTTGAAAGAGACAATGAAAACTGTTTTTAGCCAAATTTCATAAAAAAATATCCTAGATTTCAATTTCAATTTCACAGTAGCTAAAATATTTATCAGAGTACACAGTGAGAGAACTTATCACAGATGTAAAGAATATTGAATGCATGTTAAGAAAAAAAAAACTGTAATTATTCCAACAAATTCATTTAGCAGAAACTAGACCTTGTTCTGCAAAAGATTTCTCCTGCAATAGATTGAGAAATATTTTAAAAGTTTACCAAATTAAAATTCAGTTTAGTTATTTTATTTTAGTAACCATCTATTCTGTTCACAATTAATTAATCAACTAGTTGAATATCTTCTTGGTAAAGAATTCAAAGAATAAAAGAATTTTGTATTCTGATCAATCATGGAATGGATGGAACAAACATTAGGATAAGTCCTAAGTATTCCAAAAGAGAGAGAGAGAGAGAGAGAGAAAAACTGACAGTGATTTATCACAGATCAACATTGACCAGAGATCTGTTTTGTTAAATGGAAGTTTTTTTGAAATATGGAAAAGTTGAATAAATGTTTTTAACATTTAGTTTTATTTTTTTTTGAATCTTGAGAATTAGAGATTAAAATTAAACAACATTTAATCACTTTTTTTTTTTTTTTAATCTAAGACAGAGGTCATGCTAGTGTCAAAAACATAAGTGATACAAAAAACAAAGAAAATTGAAATCAAACAAAGTTTTCTTAAATCTAATATTGATTTAAAAACAAAAATTGTGTGTAAGGGTGAATGTCATAAGGAGCTGTTAGATAATTTCTCTAAGTTTGGGAAGTGGGGAGAGAGAGAGAAATTAATGAAGTTTATTAAACAATAGATGATTTTGAGATGCACACAAAACCAGCAATACAAGCTTCATTTACAATAATGCAAATATAAAAAGTTAAATGTTGAAATACAATCATTTCTTAAATAATGAATACTTAAGGAAAATCTCCTCACCAGTTGATGGCTCATTTAGAAAGTTTATCAAAGAACAGAGAATAAAATTGGCTCTAAAAAGAAAAGTCAACTAAATATTGGGAATTTCTTAAGAACTTATAATACTGCTTTCTCATAGAAGTTAGAATTAAGTTTATAATTAAGCAAGGAGTCTAAAAGTTAAAAAAAAGGGGCAATTCTTGTAATCTGTTAAAATAAAGACAGCAAATAAACAATGTTTCTATGAAGAACAAAAATAAAGATATGAAACAATTATATAATTAGTAAGAGAGAAATATAATACTTTCTTCACCCAATGATACTTGAAACATCACTAAAAAAAATGTGTGCCAACTCCAAATGTTATATTTCAAAAAGCTCTTTTCAAACTGAGCATATCACTAAAATTTACCATTTTGGTTAAACTGCATCACTTAATTTACCTTAAAAAAAAAAAAAAAAAAAAAAGAAACTTGCTTTAGTTGAAGGTAAACATTCACATTAAAAATAAGACATTTTTTTAAGTGCCAAAAAACAAAGATCACAAGAAACCAGAGCAAACTTATAAAAAGAAAAGATTTATTTTGAGAAACCAGAAACATAAATAAAACAAAA
Source organism: Sepioteuthis lessoniana (assembly GCA_963585895.1). Classification (NCBI taxonomy): domain Eukaryota; kingdom Metazoa; phylum Mollusca; class Cephalopoda; order Myopsida; family Loliginidae; genus Sepioteuthis; species Sepioteuthis lessoniana. The sequence continues at coordinate 1,596,259 of OY757930.1, forward strand.
AGGAAGGTGATTACTAAATGATTGTCTGACTTACAATCAACAATGACAATGGAATTAGAACAATTCAACATTGAAATCTCTTAAAATCCAATAAGTGAGAGAATAGATATCATCTAGAAGAAGTTAATAGCTTTGAATGGAGAGAAAGAAGAATCACAAGTCATTTGACTTCCTATCAAAATAAAGGGAGCTACATAAGAAGGAAATCTATTTACTAAGCATTTGTTAGTTGATTTCTTAACTTTGACTAGGCAAAAGAAATCTAATAGAAATTGTTGTTACTGCAATAGATTTTGAGGGAGGGAGCTATTTTTGTAATGAATTTCTGTAGTGTGTGTGTGTATATATGTGTGTGTGTGTATATATATATATATATATATACACACACACACACACACACACACATACACATATATACAAAATCATGTTTAATAGACACAGTGTACAGACAGTTGTAATTCATTCACTTTTATTCTATCTTGTGAATTTACTGGTGCCGAGACTTCATCTGCATTTATCCAATATTCTATTCAAGGCCAAAATGTTGATGTCAAACTGAAGCTGCTCCTGAGATGACTTCCCCATTCATTGGAAATGCTCAAGTCAAAGGAAAAAAAGCAATGACTTAGCAGGTAAACTCAAGTTTTTTTCCCTTTAAAGTGGGAGAGAACAAGAATTTAACCCAAATAAGAATTGGATCAGCTGCAAGTAACTTTGGAATTCTGGGAAAATATCCTGGATAACTTTTTCCTAGAATTCCTTAGTTCTTAGAATATACATGAAAATATCAAGTACAAATTTAAACTTTATATTTTCAGAAAACTTACTGCTGTCAGTATTTTCTAAATGGATAAGAATTTTGCCAAGTCACTGAATCTTTAATAATTTACATTTATAGGAGAAAAAGTTTTAATTATTGAGGATTACAAAATAAATTTTCTTGTTCTAATCGAAAACTAATGAAAACTTTCAAACATTTTCAAGTAAATCAGTTGAAATAAATTCAAATTTGTTGCAGTATAGGACTGGCAGCAGTAGTCATAGTAGTAATAAGAGTATCATTCATAAAAAAACCCACAAATATTCTTTTATATCATCTTTTGAGAGAATTATTTTGATTGAAGTAAACACTGGCTTCTCTGACCCATGAAGAAAATACCAACAATGAATAACTATAACAAAAAAAGAACTTATCAGCAGGTGAAAAAAGATCTTTAATTGCTATAGAGTGCCAACTGCTTAAGCTGATCATTTTCTATCAATAAAAAAAGATGTCACTTAAGGAATTAGCCAGTTTGATAATGAATAGATTGAAGCCTATATGTATATCTTGAATACTGAAGCAGATGTTCATAGTCTTAGACATGCAAGGGGATTTTTTTTTATTGAGGTTTTAAATGAAAAATATTGTCCAATTTAAGGAAACTTAGGAATGGTTAGAGGAAAAAGTTTAAAAAATGATTCCAGCTTTAGCAGAAGAACGTTAAAAATATTCAGATTCTTGTGGTATATTTCAACTGCAATATTTGGTTTATGCTAGCATGAGGAGGAGAGAACAATTGCCTTGCATACAAACTACATACACACATCCATAGAAATATATTGGCATCAATTCTACATTATTTTCCTTTTTCATAAGACTAGATGCTTTACATTCAAGGAGAACACATTTTTTACAGTAGGCTATACAAAGTAATATCACAGACACAAATTCAAGCAAGCCTGAATTATCATTTTCCCAAAGTGGCCTGAGAATGTATTTTTATTAATTCATTCTAAGTCTTTTGTTTTTTGTTTTTTTGTAGCATACCAGCACCAGGTAAAAGTTTTTTATTGATCCAATAGCCAAATAAAACTTAATAATCAAACAGTTCATTTTCAGCATAAAATTCCTTCAAATAAATAAATAAAAATTCAAATATTTTAGAATGACTGAAATTAAAACTGAATTAATTTCCAGAGAGTGTATAAATGTGTTTTTGTAGTATAGGATTTTTGTTTTTGTTTTTGGTCCCTTACTATTTTATACTCAAAGTTCCTCAAATATTATTTTCTAACATTGGAGAAAGCATCACATTAAAATATAGGATCTTACAAAATAATCATTGCTCCCTATAGAAATTAAATTAGAGCCCAAATTACCAGCATGAACAAAATATGACTTGGGTGTACATTGAAAAATTAAGATTGTTTTGAATTGCCAACACACAACACTAAATTTAAAAATATTCCTTTAAAATCATATCAAAAAATTTGTTAATGTATAATATAAGTAAATCTGAAGGAAACTGATTATCACTCAGTAAATTTTAAAAGCAAAGTAAAACTTACTACCATCTCTCATGATATTAAAAGGTCAATTGAAAGAATTTCCATTTGTAGCAGCTTTTCCTCTACCATTATCAAATCACATAGGAGAGAGAGAGAGAGAGAAAAAAAAAAAAAAAAAAAAAAAAAAAAATCAGGATTTCATTAGTAACCAGTTAAAAAAATAATCCTAAACTATTTCCTATAAATTTTGTCTCATCAGAGATTGTAGATCAATGGTAATATAAAAATTTGAATCTTGTTTGTTGGAAAAAAATATCAACATCTTACTAGTTTTGAAAGTTAAAAGTCAAATGTATAGAAGTGAAGAAAAGAGAATATAGAATCATTACTCAAGGCACCATTATGTCTGGCTGTGTGTATAATATCCTGAAAACAGGAAAACCACACAAACACCTCATCAAACACAATAACTTACATAAATGAGAACCCGAAAGGGCCCATCCTTCTCTAAGAGGAAAAGCTACAAATATCACAATCAAACAAGAGTATCCCTCCCATCTTACCCAATGGGCCAGATCATTCTTTTATCTCCTTCAAGAAAATCTAGAAATATAAAAAATAAAAATGAATATCTTAGGTGTACAAAAATTCCCTTTTAGAAATGCAGTATGAATTACATATAACTATAGCAAGAGAAAGGGTTGAAAAGTTATATTACATGATTGTTGTTTTAAACAGATAATGATGGATTTTTTTTTAGTCATGGAGGATAGAAGTATCAGTAGGGATGTGTGATGATGATGGCAGCTTTCAACCCTTTCCTCCTCTGCCGAAATGATTGCTGCCTTCATGTCACAGAGAAAAAAAAAAGGACAGCTTAGTCATGATATGTGTCATTGAATGAAGGGGAGAGAGAAAAAAAAAGAGAGAGAGAGAGAGGCTTTTTTTATATACATGATTGAGAGGGGGTGGGAAGTGCAATCAAAAGGAGAAAAAAGCAAAAAGGTTTAAAACACTTAACAACCAGCACACCCACAGTTTTTAAAGTTTTAGACAAGTTAAACAGGGTTCAGAGATTTGGAAAAAAAAAAAAAAAGAGAAGAAGAAATATCACATTGAATACACAGCCATGTCAGACAACTTTGGAAGAAAAAAGCCTTTTTTATTTGTTTCCCCCAAAACATAAAAGTTAAATATCTATTTAAAAAAAAAGAAAAAAAAAAAAAAAAGGGAGCAGGTCTGTCAGCTTTTTTATTCTAAGTAAATTTAATGACTTGTTTTGAAAATAAATGATCAATTTAGAAAAATATGAAGACAAGTCATCATTGCAGATTTGATTTATTGAGAGTAAGAGGAATATTCCCTTCTGATTTAGTTGATGGGCTGGTTGATTTTTCGAATGAATATATCAGCTGATTGGTCAGTGATCAAATGTTAATCACAATTAGCCCTGATGAGTGCCAAACAAATAATGCATTTAAATTGACACTGAGTAAAAGATAAAAAGTGGAGAGTGTGGAATAACAGGTTTAAAAAAAGAAACGGGAATCAAGGAAAGAAAACCAGATGAATAGAGAATTTGACTAAAGAAAAAATATTAGGAGGAGGAGGGAAGGAGAGAATTTTTTCTTTCTTCTTTCAATAAGATTGGGACAGACAGAGCCTGCTAAAATGAGGGTACATAAAAGCAAAGGGGAGCATGGGAGGAGAATACTGAATTGTGCCCCAAAATATTTGGCTTATCTAGTCCTGTTGATGACAATACATATGGATGCATTCATTCTGCAGGAAAGATACCTGCATTCTCTCACACAATCTATGGATGAGCAGAAGTCACAACAAAATGCTGTGGGAGAGGGAGAGAGAGAGAAAGAGAGAGAGACTTATTTAACAGGTGAAGGGAGGTAACGGGAAAGAGCAGCAGTCTATCAATAGCTCTTTCCCTGGTTTCATTTTTTTTTTTTTTGGTTTTCCTTCTCTGCTTAACTTTCTCTTTTTGCCCCTTTCATTCTTTTCATTTTCATAAAATAATCTTCATTAAAATTATTAATTAAAAGAGAATCCTTGTCCAAATCAAGGTTGGAGACAGTCACTATGACTACTACTCAAGTCTTTGGAGGAGAATGGTGCTGTTTTTGGGATGATGATGATAATGATGAAGATGATAGCAATGATGATGATGATGATGATGTGGAGTCATTAGCTGTGTGAGTGGATGAGGATGACACGGGTGCGACATGAGAACTTGATTGTGAAGAGGTTGCTGTTGATGTCAATGTTGGCGTGCTACAGCTCTCGCTTTCTTCTTTGATAGCTTCCATCTCGGCTTTCAATTCATTACATTCCAAGCTTTCAGCTACCATCTGCAACAGGGAAAGAGTGAGAAGAAAGAAAGAAAGAAAAAAAAGAAGAGATTAATAGGGAAAGAGGCAGAAATAAGGGCATGAAATTTAAAATATACAAATTTCATTTATTCAGTTTATCTTTGTATAAAATTGATAGTTTTTCTGGATTATTTGACTTTTCTTGCCAATGTTGCATTTGGAAATGTTTAAAAAGCTTTAACCCTTACTTCTAATTCCTCCTCTTCTTCAGCAGTAGGGAGTGTGTTCAACCTTTCTTCTTCCTTTATCTTGCCAACCCACATTTCGTGATTCTCTTTTAGGTTTTTTGTGAGAATACAGTTCACTTTTCTAGTTTTTGTCTTCTTAGTCATTACAGGGCCACCTGAAAGAAGAAAAATATACAGAAACGCACATTGATTCAAGCAATAATCAAAATTAGCATTTGTTCCATTGAAATTCTAGTTTAAGTACTCCAAGTGTCACTCTTGTTCTGGTTCATTTCTGAGGGTTATTGACTAAAGACTGCTGTCTGTCAAATTGAAGTCCTTATTTAACACCACAACTTATGTATATTCACAAGTGATAATAATATTCAAAACTCAAATGTGTACATTCATGATAATCATGTCACGAATGGTCACTTACACAAAAAACATGCAAAGCAGCATTTTTATTTCAGGTAAAATTGTCACAAAGAAACAAGGATATAAGAGAAGGGCCTTACCCATATCTTGGTCAGTTTCTTCTTCTGTATCTTTACAAATGTCTCCTTTTTCACTATCAGATAAATCTGAAAAATTCCAACGAATAAAAAAACATTCTTTACCTTTGTAAATTTTTGATTGATGTTCATTGGTGTAATTTCTTTTACAAAAAGATTTGCATGTTGATCACAATTTTGTTAATACTTTTGAGGCTTTTACTTCTACAGATGAAAGTCAGATTTCTTTTCAAGAAATCATGGATCATTGTTGAAATATAAAATTCAATAATTTCAGGTAAAAAAAAATACCTTCATCTTCCAAATCAGCCCAGGTTCCTGGAACAAGACCAGCAGATACCATGCTGTTGCAGAGTGGAGCAACTAGGTGATTGATGAAAGATTCTTGCAATTTAGCGAGTTGACCATTACGTCTGTCCATATAAGGAGATATTGGCATTCCTAATCTTGCTTCTTCATCCCCCTAAAAGATGAGCATAGAATCAGATTTATCAATTAGATAAGGCTTTCAAAATGCTATGTGTAAATAAAACAAATTTAAATTTGCACCCCAAACAATCACTTCACAAGTTCAAACTTTTTGGTGATAAATGCTAAATTGTTGAATGAATAGATAAGTTAAATTTAAAAAAAAATTGATTTAAGAACCATATGCGTTAATCTGTGGTTATTAGATTATATAGAATCCAATATTTCAGTTGAATAAATTTCACTAAAATCTGAAAATAGTCAATACTATATGTTAAAAACATGGCTTACAACTATATGTAAGGACTGATCAAGTTTTTAAGTAAAAAATTTGGAGTCCTATCAAAAAAACAAAGTAGCATTGAGCTATGATAGATGAATGGAATTTATAAGTCATTGAAGTCGCAATACCGAATTGCATAATATAAACTTTTATTAATAGATTAGACAAATAAAAAGGATTTCTCACAGTACACAGACAAATCAGACAAATCAATAGCCTTAACATTCTAAGATTTAAAAACTGAAGATCATAAAGAATGAAATCCATAAGTGGCATAGATTCTTTTAGTACCTGTTCATAGAATTCTTCAGAGATGCGCCGTGTCCAGTCAATATGCAGTTCTCTCTTTTTGGCTGGTCCATTGATATCTGCTAGTTTGATTACCATTTGCATTACAAGCAGCCTGTCTGCCTCAGAATTCCATTCAATACCGGTGCCTTCATCATGATTTACCTGAAGTCAAAATGTCATGTTTAAAATGGAGGAAAATTAATGTCTTTCAGAAATAACTTATACACTGCAGAAAGTCTAAAATGAAAAGCAGTCAGAAATTCTTTTACCTAAAATCTTTCATAAATCCACTTAAATAAGCAGCAGACTCCAGATTTTACAAGTTTCCTTAGACAAATTTATTCAGAAGCATTTTTATGTCTTCATTAAACATTCATTTCAGCAATTTTAGAGCTTGCTTTTAATGGATAACATAAAATTGATAAAATCAGCTTTAAAATTTCAGAAAGTTGAATGTCAGAGAGGGGTATACTTACCTTAGCATTAAATAGAGCTAAAATTTCAAAATGTCTCTTTAAATCTGTGGCCAGAATGGCTTCGATAACTAAAAAGCGGAACCGTTTGAATTCTGCTTTGTCTAAGCCACAGAGAAAGTTGTATCTGTCGTCTTGTAATAAAAGTCCCCAGGCAGATGCTGCATGATAATTTTCCAGCACAGAACGATCATTGTACATAACAGCCTGTTGATAAAATGAAATTTTCATTCAAGTTTTTCTTTATTTCAACAGAATGGAATTTATTTTCATCAAAATTTCTCATCCACCAGTCACAAAACATTTTTGAATGAAAACACACTAATTCTTAATTCAACAATTAATATTTTCTTTTTTTTTTGCAGCTGATTCTACATATATATTGACTATACAAGATTTTCAGAAATTTCTTTTTCTAATTATTATATCAGCTCAACTTTTTAGCATTTCTATTGAAAGATCAACTGATTTTAATGGCATGTCAACCTGTCTAAGGTTATTTTATGCCTAAAGGTTAAGGAATTGCATTCATTGTATGTTCATATATACATTTTTTTGTGTAGTCATTTCTTAAGAATTTGTTTGCACACAGTTATGTGCTATCAAGTATTCCAATCTAATACAAATAATTTGCACACTGTTATATGGTTTCAAGTAACTAATGTTAATCCTTAGTAAACAACTTTAGCATCAAGAAACTATTCTTAATTTACAGTTATCAAGTATTCTAACTGAATACAAATAATTTCTTAACAGATCTATTTAACCCAAGAATGGGATCTTAATAGGTACAACAGCTTTGGGTCAGAGTGAACCTGGGAGTAATAGCAATGAAGTGTTTTCTATTGAATGATTCCAATTTGTTAGATGGTTGTGTTTTATGGCATATCAACTAATGTAGGTTATTTAAGGCCAAATCCTATATATATATATATATATATATATATATATATATATATATATATATAAAGTAAAGTTAGCGACCGTAGTCAAGGGCGACCAGAAAGCTCCCTTTTCAATAGTTACAACACTGAAGTGTAGGGGAGGGTGCTACTCCTTTCGCAAGATTGCTCCACTTTACCCTTGATTCATACCTTATATTGGTGAGTGTTAAGCAAGTAGGTATTAAGTACCATTTTTAAAGACTTTGGTATGACACACCCTGGGATTGAAACCAGGTCTCCCGGACCATTGGCGAACACTCTACCCACTAGACCAATGAGCCGGTCAATATATATATATATATATATATATATATATATATATATAGTATACAATTTATTCATAAATAATTTGAAAGTAACAACTATTTGTGTTTGTATACAGTTAGATAGTTTCAAATTTTTAAGTTGAGGATGTGTAAAGTATTGGTGGGGGAAAAAAAGGTTACCTGAGGAGCATGGGTAGCAACCAAAAATGCATTTGTCCGACCAGGATGATCATAATCATGCATAGCAGCTGCAGTATAAAGGGCCATCAATTCTAAAGCAGGAAAATTGCCTCCCATGATACCATAGCTATCATCAAGGTCATTTCGTGCTCGATGACTAGGCCCGTATTTGTCGGTAGAATCAGATTCTGGAAAAAAGCAGAAAAGATAGAAAGTTCAGAAAGTCAGGCAAATGTCACATTTAATTCAGCCACCAAATGTAAAAAAAAAAAAAATTCTATTTGAATACTGAAAATTTGTTGTTTTTTTTTAAAGAAAAGGGAATACCCAAAGGATTCTTCAGAAAATTAAACTTTTCCCCCCTCCTCAGAATGTTTCAGCTGGCACATTTTACAGCTTTCTTCAGGTTTAATAGGCACCTCTTTAAGAGAAAAGAGAGATCTGTTCTGGTCTCTTTTGGTAGAACCAAGCAAAAATGGTATCCAACAGACTATTTTGTTTGATAATGTTTTTGCTTTATGCCCTAAAGAAATGGACTAGAATCAGAATCTCTTTTTGTAAAGAGTTGCATATTAAACCTGAAGATGGTTAGAGAATGTACCAGTAGAAATATTGTGTAAACAAAAACAAAGAGAAGTTTAATTGTCAGAAAAATTCTTTGAATATAAATCACAAAAGCGGAATATCTTCAACTGGGAAAATTTCAAGTCGATCTACTCACCATTTTAGGTACTGAAAATTGGAATGAAAAAATATGGGAGATAGCATTTGTTTAGTGGGTTCAGCATTCAAAGGATTTTCTGATTTACTGAAACTTAATCACTTGAGTGAATGCTGTCTAATAAAATATTTATATGAATTTGTTCTGTCTTCTTTGCTGAGAAAGAACCCATATTATTTAATAAATACTAATTTCTGCACTTTTTATTAAAATATATTTGATAAAATTTATGAACATATCTTAATATAATTGAATATTAGATATTAAAAGTAAAATATTGTTCTTAGTGTAAGGGAGATAACTTTAGATGTTTTGATTCGTTCTTTCTTGCTAGAAGAATTATGTTAGAAGCAGGCCAACCAAAAAAATGAAGGTAATCTATATTTACCACTAAATTTGACTAACACATTCAGAAAATAAAACCACAAAGATTTGTAGTTTTATCAACTTGTTACTAAGTTTAAAAAAATAAGTAAGTTGCATATCATAATCCTCTTCACAGTCTTTGAAATACAGAAAGAGGCCCTAAGTTTTAATTTTGATCTTTAGTCAAATAATTTGAAGCTTTTAAAGGGGAGAAAAATGGAGAAACACATTTACCTTTAACTTGAAGAGTCATGCATTTCTTGTGTGCTGGTGAAGGAAGATGAGATGATTGAGAAGCAGATTCTTAGACTAGAGATATTAATTAAGATGCACCCACAACTAGCAGGAAGGTGAAAATTAATAATTTCATTGATTCTTTTCAGTGAAGCCTTTTTTGGCAGAAGGAATTTTTTAATGTTTTTTTTTAGAAAAGAAGTACTTATTAAGAATTCTTGAGACAATATTAATTAACAACTTACAATTAAGAGAGAAATACCTTCACAAAAGTAGAAAGTGATGTCTTTTAAAATTAATCTCATACAAGAAAAAAAAAATGTTCATATTGTCATTTTGTAGGTACCCCCCCCATCTCACAATTTGAAATATTTTTGAATGTCACTCTCCTTATCAAGTGTGAGAAAGCTTGGAGGAGTTCAAGAACATATCTTGTTTAATAAATGACCTTTTTTGGAGGTCAAGAATTGGTCTTCAGTCATTTAATAATGTGTATATATATATATATATATATATATATATATAAAAATGCTAAATCAAAACTTAAAATTGCCAAGTGTATTGAGTTGGCTTTTCACTTTTGACATACAGAAATGCAATTAAATTCACCAATATCAATAAAAATATTATCTGAAATGATTGCAAAACAACTAAATTTTAGTTTATATAAAAAAAAGTGCCAATTCTATCTTTTTTTTAAAAATAAATATTTGTAAAATTTTACAAACATTGACTGCTAATCCTGATTTATTAAGAAGGTGATCACAAATGGTTTTAATGCTTTGCATTTTCCAAGCAATTCTTGCATTCTTAGGATAGAAGCATCTTAAAAGTGTCAAAATCAACCACTAAAATGAGAACAATTAAAACTCAATAGAATATTTTTCCATCAGAAGGAAATCAAAGTCCCACATTCTACAATTAGGATAAAAATGTACCTTCAACCATTTAATAGAGATGTGCAATTTAAATAAAACAAATTTAGAGTGAGAAGTCCAGCTCACCTGATTCACTGGAGGAGCCATGTCTATTAAATAGATCTATTGAGCATTGTTGGAAGCCAGGGATGCCTTGTGTTGTTAAGTAATAAACCCCATGTAATACATCGGTAGCGTGAACTCTGTTGTGATCTGAAAATCAATACACAATTGAAAGCACAATCAGACAAAGCAAAAACATTGAAAAATAGTTTTGATTGGTTGGTTGGTTTCTTGGGTTTTATGGCATATCAACCTTTGTAGGTTATTTATCACCAAATCCATTTTTATGTAAATAATCAGTTCTATTTAAAACAATTCAGTTTAGCATAAGTACACAGTTTAATTGTCAAAAACATTTCTATTTCAAACTATTTAAGCAGTAATACATAACAATTCAATTTAGTGTAAGTACAGTTTCAATGTCAATTTCAAACAATTCAGTTTAGCATAAGTACGCAGTTTAAATGTAAGTACACAGTTTAATTGTGAAAAACATTTCTATTTCTAGCTATTCAGTTTAGTCAAGCAGTTCTAATTCAGCTAATTCAGTTTACTATAAGTACAGATTTTGTTTGCACACAGTTAATTGTCAAAACGGTTCTATGTTAAACAATTCAGTTTAGTGTAAATACAGTTTCAATATAAAAAAACAGTTTTAATTCAAATAATTCAGTTTAGCATAAGAATGCAGTTTAAATGTAAGTATGGTTTAATTGTCAAAAACATTTCTATTTCAAGCTATTCAGTTTAATCCAATAATTCAGTTTAGCATAAGTATGCTGTTAGTTCTATTTAACCCACAGATAGGGCCCTATCAGATGCCACCATGCCGGGCCAGAGTGGACCTGGGAGCAATGGCAATGAAGGAATGCTCTGTATTCCTCAAAGCCACAGCATTGCTGGGATTGCACCATCAGACTGTTTAGTGTCATATCAGGACACTCTTTGGAGGGGTGGTCTTACCCCTCTGCAGAAGTGCAGTCAGTGTATTCTACAGCCCCAGCCGACTGGGCAATACACAGAGTTAATCAAACAAATGTCAAACAGTTTTATTTCAGATAATTCAGTTCAGCATAAGTACACAGTTTAGATGTCAAAATAGTTCTATTTCAAGCAATTCAGTTTAGCATTAGTACACAGTTTAAATGTCAAAACAGTTCTATTTTAAACAATTCAGTTAAGCATAAATACGCAGTTTAAATGCAAAAATCATTATACTGAAAGAAGCACGGTTTAGTTCTATTTAACCCATAGATAGGACCCATATCAGGTGCTACCACTCCGGGTCAGAGTGGACCTGGGAGTGATGGCAATAAAGGGGTCCTCTTCATTCCCCAAAGCTCCAGCATCACTGGAACCTCACCATCAGATTATTTAGTGTCATATCCTGGACACTCGTTAGGGGTGGGTGTCTTACCCCTCTGCAGAGAAGTAGTTGGTGTATTCTACAGCCCCATCTGACTGGGCAAAAAAAAAAAAAAATAGTTTTGAATATTGATATAAAATATCAAGGACTTGTTAGAAACAATGAATCCATATTTAAAAAAAAAATCTTTTTTTTTTAACCACACAGTTTTAAAAAATGCCTAAATTGAAAATGATCATTCCCATTTCAGAAAAGAAAAGTCCTTTTTATATCAAATCTAACAAGTGAATTGTATTCAACAAACTTTTATAAGTCTTCTGCTAAAGAGATTAGAATGTTGACCTTTGTGAAGCAGAAAGTCTAAGAATTTCTTCAAAACATTTTAAATTGGCAGAATTAAGAAGAGAAAATAATCACTTACATGGTTTGTTCCGATATCCAAGTTCTAATGCATGGAAGTAACAGATAAATTCTTTCAGTGGAATGCGGAATGTTTCAAAAAGTCCCACCTCCATAAAAAGTTTGTATGCAACCTGTAGAAGAATTCACAAGACATAATTAAAAGCATCTGCATGGAATTATATGAGAGAGTGAGAGTGTGTGTGCACAAGATCCATAAAGATTTTGGGATCTGATTAAAAAATAAAAAAACATTTTAACTGATGTGTAAGATGAGAGACAGTGATGACAATCGATCATTTAGTGTTTCTAAAGAATTTAACTATTAGTTAGAATTATTTGCATCTATTCAACACAAAATGGAGAAAACTGAAAAACATTTTGAGTATAATAATAGTCAGAAGTTATGTAAAGTTAAAAATGAATAATCTGTGTATAACAGATTTTATTTTAGAATTCCTAAGAATTTTTACTTTCTAACTTTCAAAAACATCTGCAAGATTTCTAGAGAAGTCTTGCAATTAAAAGTTGAAGATGTGAAACCAACTCCAACACAGAATTTGTGTGAACCATTTAAATTTGAAAATTTCTCAGTCAGGTGCTCATCTGTCAACACATTCAAATCAAAAAGACTTGAAATTTATTAAAAATAGGATTGAGGGAAAAAATGACTTTCAAAAAATATCATGTCCAACTTTTTGGGTAAGAGAATGAAAGTTTTTTGAGAAGTTATTTTAAAGATATATTTAATAATGTCAAAAAGAAGATTTCAGCACCCTAGTGGAGGAAAATTCTTAAAAAGAAAAAGAAAAAAAGACAAGTACTGAAGAGAAATGGGTTGGAAAAGTCAAATGAACTAAAGGCAATCAGAATAGACTTTTAAATAGAAACTTCCAGTGGAAATGATTATTTTGATAAAACTCAAATCATAGCTTGGTTGGTTTCCTTTATTTTTCAAAGAAATATTTATTCTCTTGATAATGGCAAAGAAAGAATTTATAGTTGTTTAGAAATACTTGGTATGATTTTGAGTGGTTATTTAGATAATTGTTTAAGAGTTTGTTTTTTTATTTTGTACATGGTCCTCTTGAATATAAAACATTTTAAACAGATCTATTTTACTAATATTAATTCTGAGTCGGAAAGGACCTGGGAGTAATGACAATGAAGCGGGTACACCATACTCCCTAGATACCTGGAAGTGGAACCTCACCACTGAATGCAATTTAGTGTCATACCTAAGATATCTCTTTTTTGGAGGGGGTCTTACCCCTCTGCAGGGAATACAATAAGCATATTCTAAACCCTGCTGATAATGTGTGAATTAAAATAAAAGTCTAGCCAAGAGACCCAGTTGAAGCTTGTTTACATTTGGAAATAAGATGTTTATGAAAGTTGGAAATAAAAGAAGAAACAAGAAATTGGAATCAAGCAAAAAAAACCCCATTAAAACTCACCTGACTAAGTACAAAGTTACCAGAAACTCTAGCCAGTTCAAATATTTCATAATCCCATTCATTTAATTTTTCTATACCGAGTTGGGGACATTTTTCAACATCTTCAATATTGTAAGGAAAATCTGTGACATCTGGTGGCTTTTTAAGTGTGAATTTTAATGCAGCTTCATTTTCACTTTGGAAATCTTGAGTTTTCTGTTCTGCCTGGATTAGAGGGAAAAAAAAAGAAAAAAGAAAAATAACAATTCCATCATAAAAGTCAAAAGGTTTTTTAGAGTTTAACAATATTTCAGATTTAAAACTAATTCTTTCTGAATAATCTAACTTAAAATCTTTTTTTTAACATGATTGCTTCTTAATTCAAATTATAAACCAGGTGAATCAACCAGAAAAATTTTAACAACAATGAATAAATTTGTATTTCAACTGGGAACAATCTGCTTTATTTTCCAAAATGAATTTTCATTTTTTTGTTGTTTTTTTTTGTTGGGCTTAGGGAATATCATGATAGAATGCATCGTATTGACCAACATATCATGCAACTTTCTCAGACCAAAATTTTAGCGAAATACTTGGGGTTGTTTGCACCATACAAATTTTGTGTGTGCAAATATTTGGTTACGGGCAAGGCCTGAATTGTATCTCATGAATGGTACAAGGCTCAAATATTAGGCTAAAATTTAGGTCTCGGAAAATCACACAATATGCAAGTATATAATACTGTATCAAAATCAAATGAACAATGTACAATAGTCAGGGTTCAAGCCCAGTTAAAATTCAATATTTTAAATATTTATTTTCTAAGCAAACAGAATTTCTAGTGTCAGAATATCAAGATTTTTTTTTGTCTTCTTCTTCCATTTGGTTTTTGCATTGTATTAAGTTAACCTGAATGGATATTTGTAAAAATAAAGTGCATAACAAAAGAGTGAATTGAGTCAGCAGTGAATGGGGTGTTCATGCCTTTAAGTAGGCTGTACAAATAGGAATACTCTTGGCCTTCTGTCTACTAAAGTGGACTTGGTACACTTAAGCCCTCACAAGATTTCCTGGGTGCAAGTGGCAAAAACACACAGATGAAAGATGCTGATATCTTTCAAGTTGCAATGGCCTTTCTAAAAAAGGTGAGACAGAGACCTCAAGGAGTCTTTTTTTTTTATGGTTTATACAGCAGTAACAGGAAAAATTTCATAACCCTAATAAATTCTGTTAACTGCTTTTTGATAGTGAAAAAAAAAAAGAAAAAGAAAAAAAAAATGTCAACAAATAAGGACAAAAAAAAAAAAGAAAAAAGTGAAACTAGTTAGGAAAATGTGTGCGTGTGTACAGCATTGAACAAAAACAAAACTATTTTTTTTATTATAGTCACAAATTTTAAGGAAACTTCAAAGACTTAGATACACATAGGAAGTTATTATTTTCCTAGATTAATGTTATCAAAGTTCCCTTAGTCATAGCATAGTCATAATTTTTTAAAAGAAAATTCTCGGAAATACCAAAAAATAAGAAATTAGAAAATGACTTTTTGCTACAACTAAGTGAAATTTAACAACAATAATCAAGAAAAATAATCACTTCCTTTGTGTGTCTAAGCCGTTAAAGTTTCATTAAAATTAGTGGTAATAATGAAAAATGGTTCATTTTTTTTCGTCCAACACTGTAGCTTTCTCATGCATTGAAACTAATTTGTGTAGTGTCACCTTATTCAAGCACTCAATTAAAAGTTTAGTTCGACCAGTTTAGAAAAAAAAAGCTTTAGAAAAAGTTGGAAAAATCAGCACTTAACATTTGAATTAAGGAAATTTGCATAATTCAACTTTACAGATTCTTGCTGTTTTCATCAAAGCTTCAAGATTATTGCAGTGAGCTTTGTAACATGAATCCCAAAAATGACTTGGCTAAAAATTCTGGTCAGCTTGCGTTTGCTTTTCAGAAAGTGTCACTCGCCTGGCTAGCGGCCAAAAATGAAAAATCTAGCCAATGCCGTGGATAGCCTTCATGTTGGTGATAGATATAACACATGCAAACATTGAAAAGCAAAGGCAAATAATGTGGGTTAGAGTATACTTACATTGTGGTAAGTGTTAGAGTCACGGAACTGGTTGTTAGGTGTGTTACTGCTAGGTTCTAGACGACATCCCGTTTTTGTGGGTGGGGAAGCAGAGAGCTCCTCTAGAGTCATGACATTATCACTGTGATCACTGCTGCTGGGAGAGTCACTGCTCTCATAGTCAGAAGTGATGTTGCCCAACCTGCGCAAAGGCACAGGTTGAGAGTCTTTACTGATGCTTACCTTACTGGCATCAGTGGTGTCTGCGTTTGCCTCGGTCTTTGATGATACTATATTTGTGCTTTCGTACTTTGTTGGACTAAGGCTTGGGTAGTCCACCGAGGCAGATGACGGGGGCATGACATTTTTTCTTGAAGTCCTTCGCTGATGTCCCAAATTGTTGGGAGCTGTACTGGCCACTGAAAAGGAACGCGACTTAGGGATGGTCAGCACCAGAGTGGCAGGGGAGCTAGGTGAAGGGCTGTTGCTACGGCTGCCAGAGGGGCTGCCACCAGGTACAGCCCAGTCACGGGTCTGGCGGAAACTGGAACTCCGGATACGAGATGGTTCTGCTTCTAGCGTAGGCATTCCAGTAGCCGAGGTGGTAGTTGTCCATGTACTAGTAGACATACGACGGATTAGATTGGGTGGTAAACTGCGCCGTAGACGCTGCAAGTAACAAAAATAAAATGGTAATGAGTATCTTGAGAAAAAATCAAATCAAAATATGATTCAATATTTAAATGCAACAAGGAGGGAGCAAAACTGAAACTTATAGTCGATATAAAAGTAAAAGTCAGTAACCTGAAGATACCCTTTTCAATAGCCACTACTGTGAAGTGTCGAGGAAGGGCACTACTCCTTTCCCTGGATTGATCCACTTTACCCTTGATCCATACCTTATAATGCTGAATGTTAAGCAAGGCAGCATTGAGTACCATTTTTTGAGTCTTTGGTGTGACTTGACATGGGATAGAACCCTGGTCTCCTAGGTCATAGGCAAAATCTTTACGCACTAATAAAATTTTAGCACCTTCAAAGGAAATACAGATTTTGACCTAAGTACACATATGCATGCTTGTGGTAGTAGATTTTCCCGTAAAATTAAAAGGTCTTTGGCCATGTTGGGATGTAGTAACACTTATACCAGTGAATACCATATCATATACATGTGACGATGCAGTGTTAATGTCCAAAGAAAATATACAGTGTATTATGATGTCTGGGTATTATTGATATGATCCTTATTGATCTCTACATGATCAATCATTTATAGTTACATTATTATATTACCTGTACTTTTAATCATGAGTCAACTGAAACATAATTAGGATGTTGTCATTCATTTTTCATAAGTGCATATTAGAATAGGAGTTCAAGGAGAAGCATTGAGTAATTTTATGAAGAATTCCTTAAATGGAGAGATAATTGCCTTCTTGTGAATGCTGAAAAAAAAAATCTCAATGGAAAGTAGATGACAAATAAGGAGAAAAAGATGTGAGGAATTTTATTTAAGATTTAAAGGAATGAATAATCAGTTTTTGATAGATTTTAATAGCATTTCAATCTGTCTAGGGTTATTTTATGCCAAGAGGTTAGGGAACCACATTTGTAGTAGGTTTGTATGTAAAATTTTTTGCGTTGTTGTTTTTTAAGAGTTTTTTTGCATACACCCCTACTAAATACAAATAATTTTTAAAAAGATCTATTCGACCCTAACAGGTACAAACAGGTCAGAGCGGAATTGGGGGCAATGGTAATTAAGGGGTACCCCACACTCCCCATAGCTTCACCATCAGAGGCAGTTTAGTGTCATACCCAGGATACCCACTTTTTCTTACCTCTTTGCAGAGGATACAGTCAGCATATTCTAATCTCTGCTGACAGGGCACTGAATTTTTGAAAAGTAAAAGTTTAAGAAGAAAAAGATTATAGTATAAATTATGATGAATTACAATCAAATGGTGACAACATGTAAGAAATGAAGCAAATGGGCTACCAAAATGTGCACAACCAACTAAGACTTAACAAATCAAAGTTGGTTGGCCATGTTGTGAAATCAGAAAAATCATCTCCTACCAAAATAGATCTGATTTTTATGGCTAGAGAAGTTTAGATATAAAGACACTATAAAAAACAAAGTGTAAAGATCTTCAAATTCTTGTAACTGACAAGATCAAACAAAATGATTACAATCAATAGTCAAACTAGGCTCATAGCAAACCAAGTCACAATTGGAGATGACAGATATTGACTAATTTTAAGGGCATTTCAACATATCTAGGGTTATTTTAAGTCTAGCGGTTAGGGAATCACATAGATTGTATGGTCATAGTAACATTTTTTGTCTAGTTGTTTGTAAAGGTCTTTTTTCACACAGGGTTATGTGATATCAAGTATTCCTCTCCACCACAAATAATTTGCATACAGTTTTATGGTTTCAAGGTTGATTGTGTTGTAGGGCATATCATCCCTTGTAAGGTTATTTAATGTCAAATCCTCTTTATGCATACATAAAATATATGATTTGTAAAGGAACAGTTGGTAGGTAACATTTTTAAACTAGCCAGAGCTCATTTGTTTGCACACAGTTAAATAGTTTCAAGTATAGTAAATAATTTGACCCATAAATGGGACCCTAATAGATATTAACACTCTAGGTCAGAGTGGATGTGAGAGCAATGGTAATGAAGGAGGGAGTACTTCACATTTCCTAAAAGCTCTAGGACTGGAGCGTCACCATCAAATGGTTTAGTGTCATATCTAGGACACTCATTGGGAGTGGGGGGGGTCTTACCCCCTCTGCAGGGATGCAGTCGGTGAATTCTACAGCACCAAATGACTGGGATATATGGTTTCATATAACATAATAGATGATTGACCAATTTTATTTAATCCTTAAATGGGACTTAAATAGACACTACCATGCCATATCCAGAGTGGATCTAGGAGTTATGGCAATGAAGGGGTACTCCACATTTCTCAGATTTCCAGAATTGGACCCTCACCATCAGATGCAGTTTAGTGTCATGCCCAGGATACCCCCTGCTTTTTCTGGGGAGGGGTTACCCCCTCTTCAAGGGATACAGTCAACATATTCTAAGCTCCATCAACATGTTTATTATTAATAATGAGCTTTTGATAAAATTTGTTTGAAAGCCGTTCCATATATTCAATAAGTCTGACATATTTGTTGACTTTGACTGAATACTTGAAAAATTCGTAGTGTTAAAATTTATACATAAATTTCAGAAAGTTTTTATTAGGAGAAGAAAAAAAAAAAGAAAGAAAAAAAAGATGCTGATTAAGATGCTAAAATGTAAGTTTACTCTCACTGGTCTTATATTCTGATTTGGTTGTCAGAATACGACTCATGTAGCATATTTTGGGCAGAAATAGCCTGGCAGAAGCCATTTCTGTCTAAGTGTACAATAGGTTTGAATTTAGAGTTTTCATTTTCCTTGACTGGTTGCCATAACAAGGTTAAAGAGCCAAGTTTGCCCTACTATTTATTGTTAGTTGGATTCATCTTTTCCCAAAGTTATAAACATTATGTGAAATGCAGTCTCGTTTAAGATTTGAACTTGGATAGCTGATTCCACTTCTTGTGATGATAGCCGCTACTGTACAAGTGCTTCCCTTAACTTAAACTTAACAACTTTTATGCATGCACATAAAAGTGCATCTATTTTCAAAAACTATTCAAATCTAATTTCCTGAAGATTTGAAATTTTGCCATTACATCATAGCAACAAAAGAAATTGTCTTGTTTAACAATATGACAAGACCAGACCCTTGACTTAGGTCAAAAAGGGGTGAGTGCAGCAATAAGGAAATTTGTCTATAGATGCAGCAGCTGTCAAGAGAAGGCCAGCTGGTAGGCTTCAGTGTTGATCAGGAATGTTCATGTGAAATTCTCAAGTATTATATCAGATTCTCTTGATTGCTTAACAATCGACTCAAAATTGTGAAACTGTAAAAAAAAAAAAAAAAAAAAAAAAAAAAAAAAAAAAAAAAAAAAAGGATGAAGAGGAGGAAAGTCTCGCAATGGGTGAGTCAGTTTATGGTAGGGAAATAATTGGGTAATGGCTTAAGTACTTCACTGGACTTTAAACAAAATAGTTGGGCAAAGTGTATTGTTGACAAGTGTAGCCTTCTCTCCTGGCAAATCTAAGTGAGTCAGGAGGTGAAGAGATACAGGCCAAAAGCCTAGTAGGAAAAAATGTTTTTCTATAGAGAGAGATAGAGGATAAAAACTGACTCAGCTGGTCAAGATAGGCTTTGTATCTATGTAATGAGAGAGGGAGAGGGGTACTAGGGTTTAAGGCAAAAAGAAGAACTAAGATGAAAGACAAGTGCTTGTTGTCTTTATTGGAAGATTTTTTTTATTTTTCATCTAACAAAAAAACCCCCAAAAACAAAACAAAACAAAACAAAAACCTAGAAAATTACTGAAATGGATTTTGATTTTAGATCCTTTTTCAAAAGAAAATGACTTAAGAGTCCATTAAATGTAACAATTGTTTGCCCTCCCCCATCCCCCCAAATTCTAAAGATTACATTTTTATGTATTCCATTTATTTTTAGAGAAGATATATGCACAAAAAAATAAACTTTCAGAGAAATTAACAAAAAATTACAATTAGTTACAATATTGTCATTAATATTTATTTAATATTATCATTAAAAGAAAAAAATTGTGGCAGTTGTGCAGGAAAAAACAAAACTTGTAAAATTTCGAAAGATATCAAACAAATCTTCTGGATTTCAACTTCCTGCAAAACATAACATCTTGTTTAAATTAAAACATTAAGAAAATTTAAGTAAGTGGTAATTCAAAAATATTTCTTTTTTTTTTTTTTTTTTTTTTTTTTTCTTTATTTTTGATTAAGGAAATTTTTTTACTTGGCTTCATGTACTAATGATACATTTTTAAATTAAAAATGTTGCTCATAATTTTCTTTCAAATTTTTCACTTCAAAATAAAACTTGCCAATTCAGATATGATGTTAATATTTTAACCTTGTGAGACCATGATTCTGCTCTTGGATCTGGGAACAGGTAGGGGAAGGAAGTATGGAAGACTAGCAGATGACTATGCAGCAAGTCTCCCTTCTCCATAGCACCAACACTGTCCAAGAGAAGGGAAAACATTGATATAGATTGGTATTTAGGTTAAAATTGAAGGTGTTGGCAGAATCAAGTTGAAAACAAGGTCTCAAGAGCCTCCAGATACCAGTGCCAGGTTTAAATTGAGAGTTGTTGTTCTCTTAGACTGGTTACTCACAAAAATAAAGAGTCCAGTCTACTTGACTATTTTACACGCAACAGAGAAAAAAGATTATGTCATGCCATGCATCTGATTTTAATCGCTGAAAATCATTTTCTTAGAGTTTCCAAAATTTGAAATATCCAATTCAAACATTATCTGAATTTAAAATGTGGAAAAGTATTTCCTAAGAGGCTTTTTTTTGCACATATCCAACTGAATATAAATAAATATGAAAATATCTATTTGACTCATAGATGGGATCCTAACAGGTACTACCACTACAAGTTAGAGTGGACCTGGGAGTAATGGCAATGAAGGAGTACTTCACAATCAGATGCAGTTTAGTACCATATTCAGAATATCAGCATTTTTTGTTGGAAGAATCTTATCCCCTCTTCAAGGCATATAATCAACAAATTCTAATAAACCCTGTAGACAGGATGATGGATCACCTCATAAACATATTTCATTCATCAAGTTCAAAATTAAGTTGTGAACAAAAAAACCTTTTTTATGACAAGGTTCAAAATTTGTAAAACAAATAAAAGGTGTTTATTATGCAGAAAACTAAAGTTCTATTAATATCATTATCTGATTCTTGACATAATGTATGTATTTACCCAACCCCTCCACCACTCATAAGATGCAACACAAGGTTTAACTTTTTTTTAAAAGGTGTACACAACTGGTTTGAATTCCGAGGGTTTTTGTCCAGGATCTGAATTCAAATTCGAGATTCCATTTCTTATGATAACTGTCATGCCATGACTTCTAGACAGAATGTGTCACTGGTATATTCTAAATTCATCTCTAATCACAATGGTCACCCCAAATAAAGGTAATCTTTGACATTATGCAAAAAGATCTTTAAGTGAATAGAAAAATGCCAGAATATTTCACATTTATTGCAATAGGCAACAGCGAGAGAATTAGTGTTTGCAATCAACCAGAAGCTTCATTATTTTAGACTGAAATTTCACATGGATTATGGAACTTTTGAAAAAGTGCCAAGATTGTTCCAGCAATTATACATTATCCAATTTCCCTTTGGACTGTCAGCCATAATGTGCATAAGTTTCTCTCCGTGAAATTACTATTAACTTGCAACAAATTTCTTAGTGCACGACCTCTGTGAGGTCATTTGGGATTTAGTCCAGATCCGGCCAATGTGATGACAGATTTTGAATGAACACTAATCAATGATATTTTAAAATCCTAGGATAATGTGTGTCAACTTATTACAGTTTCTATCATCAAACCAAAAATTGGCCTAGTGGCAGAGTGTTTGCCAATGGCCTGGGATACTGGGGTTCAATATAAGGTCGAGTCATACCAAAGACTCAAAAAAAGAAAAGGTACTTGATACCTACTTGCTTAACACTCAGCATCATAAGGTACGATTCAAGGGTAAAGCGGTGCAATCCAGGGAACGGAGTAGCACCCTCCCCTACACTTCGGTGTAGTAGCTATTGAAAAGAGAGCCTTCGAGTTGCCTTTGACTATGATCGGCAACTCTCATCATCATCATCATCATCATGTCGTGCTGGTAGCACGGATATCCATGACCCTCTCTCGCCACTTCTCCCTATCGTTCATCGCCCTAGGCAGGTCCTCAGGACAACATCCCGTATCCTCACATAGTTGCTGAATGTATGTTCGTGCTGGTCGTCCTGCTTTTGCACGGCCATGTGTGGGGGTTCATAAGAGTACATCTCTTATGAGTTCGTCCCTGCTTCTCCAGCAGTGTCCTGCATGTCTGGTTTGTCTAACTTGAATAGTTTTCGTGATAGGAGGCAGGTGGCCGTACAGTTGGTGTCTTGTGGGGTGTTGCCGCCAGGACTTGTTCAAGATTGCTTGCAGCATTCTTGTGTAATTGCCGTCTAGCTTCTTCTCCAGCCATTTTATTAGAGTCCATGTAGTGCATCCATATAGCAGTATCGATGTGACCGCTGCCTGGAAGAAACTGCGTTTCATTTTATCGGTTAGGTCTGATTTCCATATAATCGATAGCCTATTGATAGCTGTCCATGATTTCGTTAACCTCGCGTCGATGTCCGTTTCAGTTGATGCGACGCTGCTTCCTAGGTAAGTGAATTTGTCTACTAGTTTAAGAGGGGTTCCTTCTAGAGTGGAGATGTCCCCCATTTGATTATAGCACATATATTCCGTTTTGTGTGCATTGACATAGAGGGCGATGCCTGCAGCTGCTTGTTCCAGACTATGCAGTAGTGTTTCGGCTTGGTCGGGTGTATTTGCCAGTATCGCGATGTCATCGGCGTAGTTGGCATCGGTAATTGTCTTTGTGAGGTACCTTCTGCTTCTTTTCTTTGTCAGCTCGAAACCATTCTCTCTGATTTTGTCAATCGATGTTCTAAGTACGTAGTCTAGACAAATGATAAAGAGGTACGGAGCCAGCGTGTCCCCTTGTAGTACTCCTGCTACAATGTCGAAGTATTCTGTGTCTCCATCTGGTGATCGTACTTTTACTTTGGTGTTTCTATAGAGAATCGTTATTGCCGCTACGGTTTCTTTAGGTACGCCATACGCTAGTAGGATTTGTTCCATCTTTCCTCTGTGAATGGAATCAAAGGCCTTGGTAAAGTCGACAAATATTAATGTCACTTGTAGGTTTTTTGCCCGTACACCTTCAAGGATTCTACGGATGGTTAATATTTGTGAGGTCGTGGATCTATTTCTTCGGAAGCCATTTTGGTTTTTCCTAAGTATGTTGTTGATTTTGGGTTCTATGCGGTTTCGTAGTAGGGCATTGTAGATTTTGGCTGCTATGGATGTAAGTGTTATGCCTCGGTAGTTTTTGGCTAATCCGAGGTCCCCCTTTTTAGGGAAGGGGAGGATGCATCCCTTCATCCATCTATCTATTGGATTTTGATTATATACTGCGTTGCAGTGTCGGAGCAGTATGTCGTCGAATTGTCTGGTCTTCCATACTTCTGGGGGAATCTCGTCCAGCCCTGCAGCTTTCCTATTTTTAATTTTTTTGAGAACCGAGTCGAGTTCTTCTTGTGTGAACGGTCCTAGTTTAATGTCTAATTGTTTACTAATTATTCTGGTGATTGGTTCATGTGTTACTTTCGGTGGGTTTCCTAGTAGGTTTTCGAAGTGCTGTTTCCACAGTTTTATTCTTTCTTGTTGGTTTGCAGCTTTCAGTTTTGCTTTGGCTGTGTTCTTTCTTCTACTCACTTCGTTTATTGTTTGCCAGGCTATCCTAGATTGTCTATCTTCCGCCGAGTCTCTAATCTTATCTATCTGATTTTGAATGTATTCTGTCTGTTTCTTTATATATATGCCTGCTAATTGATATTGTGCCGTTTTTAGTTTTCGGGCGTTTGTGTTTGTTGGGTTTTTTCGATAGTTTTTGGAGGCTGTTTTCACTAGTGCACGTTTTTCTCTCACTGCTAAAGTTTCCCATGGGACTCTATATTTAGTTTTGAGTTTTGTTGGAATACATTTCACTGCTGCCTTGAGGTGCGCATTGACGAAATTTTCATATTCGTCATTTGGTGTACTTTTTTCCGTCTTCTCTTGCAGTGTTTCGAATCTGTTTCTTAATTCTAATACGTATTCATCTCTTATATCTCTGTTGTTCAAAAGGGCCCAGTCATAGTGTTTGGTGGTCGCTGTTTGTTTGGCGTTTTTTCGTAGGCTTAGCCGTATTTTCGCCATGACTATTCGGTGATCGGAGGACACACCCTCGAAAGAGGAGTATGCCCTGCAATTCATTTCACTATTTTTCCATTTCTTGTTTATAAGGACGTAGTCTATCTGTGCTTTATTATTGTTCGTGTACGTGTATGTCCATAATTTGCCCTCCCTTTTTTGGTAGTTTGTATTGAGGCATGCTATTTTTGTGGACTATTTTGCAAGAACTGACTTTTTTTTAGAAGTGACCAATCAGATTGATTCTCTGAGCCGATACTAAACAAACTGGAAAGCACTTATATGTGTCGGATTTGTGATCACGTCCAAATCTCCACTCTACAGGAGAAAGATTCCTAATTTGTTTTTGCCCCAATAATGGAATGTTCATCAGACAACCACTGATGAAGTTCATACTAACAAGTTTTGCTTTCCATGTAAGGGGGGGGGCACTTGCCCTAGTTAATTGTCATCGACAATCCGTAATTAGTGCAAGTACCTCACCACCACCACCACAAAAAAAAGAAAAAGAAAAAAAAAAAAAGAAACTGTGCCACAAAGGAGCATGGAAAATGTTTGAAGATAGAGTGATTGATTTTAATGGCATGTCAACCCATCGGGGGTTATTTTATGCCAAAAGGTTAGAGGATCACATTCCTTATATGTTCCTATTTATATTATTTTGTGAAGTTGTTTCTTAAGAATTGTTTTTTTGCACAGAGTCTTATTGAATAATTTTTCAAACAGATCTGCAGATGGGAGCCAAACGGGTACAATTACTCTGGGTCAGAGTGGACCTAGGAGTAATAGCAATGAAGGGTACTCCACACTCTCCAGATCTGGAGTCTCACCATCAGATAGAGTTTAGAGTCATACCCAAGACAGCACCATTTTTTGGAGGTAAGAGGGTCTTACACCCCTGCAGGGAATACTGTCAGTATATTGTAAGTCCCTATTCGTGGGTGTGTTTTTTGGAGGGTGTCTTACTCTCTCTGCAGGGAATACAGTTAGTATATTGTAAGCCCCTTTTGGGTGAGTGTGTGTGTGTGTGTGTTTTGGGAGGGGGTGTCTTATCCTTTCTGCAGAAGATATAGTCAGAATATTGTAAGCCCTGCTAACAGGGAAGAGTATTTGAAGAGTGTGTGTGTGTGTGGAGGGAAATAATTGAATTTAAACATGTAATTAGGGTTTTATTTTCAAAGATATGGTAAGAGGTTGTTTTTACTAATATGCTTATTATTTAAGATTGTACAAATAATTTTACACTGTAAACTGATGATCTCAGAAAATTTCTTGAAAACCTAAAAAGAATAAAAATTATGATTTTAAAATTCTGTATATTGTCCTTTATTTGGTATATACAAATAGAGATGAAGATGGGTTCTGCAAATTCAAGCTTTCTGTAATCAGTTCAATGCATTGATATTGGAATTCATTGAGGTTTGTTCTACTTTTGCCTGGGTTGATTAAAAGCAATAATTAAATAAAGCTATAACATCATGAAAACACTAAAGAAAAAAATCCAAGTTTGGGACAAAGTTGCACATATTTAAACTTAATTTTACATCTTTTGAAATTGTTTAAAAATACATTGAAAATTATTTTTTCAATTCTGAAATTTGTAACTACTATGATGAAATATTGTTCTTACCTTTGGTAATGATGTTGGTCTTTCACCTGTATAAGGTAGGTCATCCGAGTCAGATCCATAAGATGTAGTTTCATTTAATGAAACCAGTGGACTGACTTTGGTCTTGTGAATAGAGTTATGGTTTTCTGGTGGTTTTAACAAGTTACTGACAGCTCTCAAACCGCTGACAATATTTGGTGGTAGATTGGATTCGGCCAGCATATCTGTGATAAGACCATGAGCCTCGCCAATGACAGTCACTTCGTAACTGGCTGTAGAACTCTGCAAAACATGTAATAGAAAGCATTTAATATAAGATTCTGCAGAAATTCAATTAGAAGAAATATTTTCAATCAATAAAATTAAAAAGTAGTTAACAACTTTTTTTAAATAGTAAAAAGAAATGGAACTTGCCTTTTATATTTGCTCTGATCTTGAAAGTGAGAAAATCATTTTGAAATGATTGAATAAATAGAATTATATGCATATTGTTTGATAAACAAGCAGTATGTAGAAGGGGTACAAAATGGAAAAAGCTTACTTGATAGGTATAGATAAAACAGCCATTTAACTCCACTGCTCCCTGGCAGGGTCAGACAAAATGTCTGCACTATTCAAAGAACAGAGGCAAATAGAGGTTGAGAAATTCCAGGTACTGTCATATGATAACCTATAGGGTCCCTTAACAGACATGCAAATTCTCTAAGAGAGATAATTATTTTTGTATTCCTATGTTGATATTAAAGAGAGAAATTTTTAGTAAAATTTTTTGAAAATGTAAAAGTCCCAAGAACTTCTTCCAACCCAACACATATCATTTATGAAATACAAATTAATGCAGACTAAAATGAAGGTAACAGCTCAGAAATTTCTAAAACAAAAAAGTTTGAGCGTGAGTAAAACAAAAATAAAATTAAAAAGAAACAAAATTTTCTTGAATTTAAAATTCCTAAATAAACATTAGTTAATATGTCCATAAGATAATTGAATAAGGTGTTTCTTTTTTGCTGCTCTACTTTTTAAAAGTAGTTTAAAATATTTTGGCCAATTTTGATACTGATACATAGACTTATATAAAGCACAATTTGGAAAACTTCAAATCGAATACAAGAAATATTTCAGAAAATGTATTGTTCAGTCACATAATGAACATTTATTGACAAAACTTTAAACAATTAACAGTAAGAACTTCTGTGATGTGATGTCTTCTTACATTGTGACAGATGATTGCAATATCTTTACCACTAAAATGACAACACAAACATCCTGATTAATAACTCATTTAACTAAGGAAAACTATATAAGATATGTAAGATGATAAGATAGTAAGAAGTGTGTTATGTTGTTGGATGAGAGTGACATACGTTTGTACGATGCTTATTCAACTCTTTGGGTTTACATGGCCCAGTGACAAGAAGCGCAAGATAACTGGTGTCTATGCAAATTGCAGATTTTATTTCAGAATGTCTTCTCTTAGATTTTTCAAGTCAAAGGATATCTACAAGTCAGTTGAGTTTTGATGCTAGAGATTCCTTCTTCAGTTTTAGAGTTGACTTCATCATGGCTTTGTTATCAGAGTGAAGTCCCTTCAAGCCTGTTGATGTTTAAATTGATTTGTAGTGATCAGCTATAATACCATTCTAACTAGTTACCTATCTTCATGCATGGGATTTTAATTGGAATAGGTAGATTAAGTGAAGAGAAAACCTACCCCTCCAATACCCAGAATATAAAAAGTTAACAGGCAATCCACTTAGCACATCAGCTCTCTCACACCTTCACTAAATTCTTACAGCAGTATTGAATTTAATAATAAATGTTTCATTTAACCCTACAAAATTAATTCTAGTATTTTGTACATAAGTATTCCAGATAATTCCATCATGTCTAAAACTGCTTTCTTTTGACAAATCCTGAGTAAAATGAAACAAATGAACATAAGAAAATTCTTGGTAATGTGACAGATGAAATGACATCATAAATATCATATCATCATTATTATTACAACAACGCAGAAACAATGGAAGATTTTCTTAGAAGGTCATTTTTCAATGACAAAGACAACAAAATAAGAACAATAAGAATGAGAACGGTTCTGTTTAGTCAGCAAACATTGATTCATTACTGAAAAGTTTTAAAGATTCAATAAAACTATATTCAATCTCCACTGCAGAAGATTGAATGTTTTTGTTATCTAGGAACAACACTAATCAGACAACAGAGGTTTTTCAAAGCTGAGGGCACATAATTTTTATTATGCCCAGGAGAAGAGATACAAATGGCCATATCTTAGGTGTCGATTGATAGAAGGGAGATTAAATTTTCATCAATCATTTGAACTGAATTAGCAATAAATATGCTGCTAAAAAGACCCATTTATTTATCAAAATAAGTCATTATGTTACAGTGAATAAGATTTTAAAAAATGATAGAAAAATTAATTTCAAATGCATTATTTTAAAGATTTAAAAATTGTTTGAAATACAAATATTTAATATTTGGAAGAGGAATCCTTGAAACAAAATCTCAGCTGTAGATAAAGATAAATTGTGAAGTGAAAATACTAAGAGAAAGTCTGAAACGGTGGTGGTGGTGGTGGTGGTGGGTTGTTTCTAAACATGAAAGGAAATTTTAAAGTTGTGAATAGTTTAAAACCAAAACTAAAGGAAGATGAAATTAAGTTAGAGTTTTGAATTTCATGAAAATAAAGATTTTTCTTAATATTAAAAATAATTTATATTTACAATGAAAATCAGAAATGTTTTTTGTATATTTGCACTTTTCTTTTAAACAAATTTTGATTTTAAGATGTTTTTAAATTACTTAGATTTTAAAAAAATCCATACAAATAAAGTATTCCAATTAGCTATGAATGAAGAATTTACTGAAGAAAAAAAAAGAAATGGTAACAGATATCCAGGTTTTAACAATGAGATATCAAAAAAATATATCAAGAATTTACCAAATGCGAAAGAAACAAAAGACAGCAAGAAGGAAGGACTAACCTGTACACAAGCTCCCATAATCCAAGATTGAAATTAAAATATATATGTGCACTATATTACTGGATAATGAAAATGAGCTTCAGAAGTTATTCTTTTATAATGTTGATAGATTGTATGAATTTAGTCAAGTGTGAGTGATTAGGTAGAAGGCAGAGGAAGAGTGTAGAAATAATAGAAAGTGGCCCAGTCAGTATTCTTAGAAAAAAAAAAAAAAGAAAAAAAGAAAAGAAAGATCTTTTGTATTGGGTATAATTCTACCCTGCTCACTATCCCCACCACCACCACCACACGAAACTAGAAATGCAGTGATTTGTTAGTATTGGCCATGAAAACAATTGCATAATTCAAGATTCAATAGAATCAAAGAGAACAGCCAATTTCCATTCACCTGAAAAGGCTTACCTCCACCCGAATTGAAAACACAATAAACAGATTTAAAGTGTTATCAACAGATTTCAAAAGTTTCATGAACCAAATTTATAGAACATAGCCAGATTGTCTTAATTATCCATTTAAACATCAATCTGCATATTGACTGCATTAAAATCTGAAAACACTCATTCAGAAAGATTCTTAGAAAACTAGAAGGGAGATAACTGCATTGAGTAATCAAACCCTTGGCCTTGAGTCAGACTAAGCCAGGTAAATATTGTATATTCAGAAATAAATCAATGTTGATTTGTAAAAGAAACTGACATTGTTTAAAGAATGAAGTACAGTTGTCTCATATGAAAAAAACTTGGTGTCTATCAGCAATCAGTGACCATCAATTCTTTGGTTAATTAAGTGATGACTTGTCATTTCACACATCTGAATTTAGAAATTAATTTGATTTGCAGAAGGTTTATTCAAGCTCACTAATATATTTTCTAATGTAAACAAAGAACAAATAATTAAATTGGATAAAGAAAGTTAGGGAATTCTGAGAGAGAGAGAGAGAGAGAGAGAGAGAGAGAGAGAGAGAGAGAGAGAGAGAGAGAGAGAGTCTTCATGATATGTTGCTGTCTATCAATTGATAACAAAAGTCAATGACCTCCAAAGGTAAAATAAACACCAAGAAGCAGATAATCTGGACTTGTACCAAACTAAGCCAAATTCTGTCAATGACAATCTGAAAACATCTAGTTTAGTCTTATTCATTCTGTACAAGAAAGGAATGACTCCACATACTTTCTTAGAGTTTCAGAATAAGAGCCTCACCACAAGATGCAGCTTAGTGTCATTTTACTTGGATGGTTTTTGATATAGGAGGTAAGTGGCCGTACAGCTGTTGTTTTGTGGGGTGTTGCTTCAAGAATTTATTCAATATAGCTCCAAGCATTCTTGCATAATTCCTATCTAGCTCTTTCTCTAAGCATTTTGTTAGCGTCCATACAGTTATAATGACACAATCACAGTTCGGAAAAAAAAATCCCATTTCATTTTATCAGACTTTCACATGCTAGATAACCTATTGATAATGATCCACGTCTTTGCTAGGTATATTTCAACACCATTTTCAGTAGATGAGATGTGGCTGCTAAGGTATGTGAACTTGTCAAATAATTTTAGAGGCCTGCCACTTAGAGTGGAGATGGCTCCTTATTTAAAACACATGTACTCTGTTTTATTTGCATTCACATGGAGGCCAATGTGCCCTGCTGCTTGCTCTAGGCTATGCAGTTGGTATTTGGTTTGGGTGGGTGTATTTGCAAGAAGTGCTAGATCATTTGCATAGTCTGCATCAGTTAGAGTTTATGCAGGATATCTGCTGATTCTTGTTTTGTTTTTTAGTAGAAAGCTATTTGCTTTTATTAGATCTATTGACGTTTGACATACATTGTTTAGTTAGATTATAAACAAATCTTTTGTTAATGTATCTCCTCGCAAAACTTAAGCAACAATGTTGAAGAAGTTTGTGTCTCAATCAGATGAGTGAATCTTTGCTTTTGTGTATTTATAAAGCATCTTTCTGGCTGTAACAGTTTCTTTAGGGAGAACAGATGCTGGTAGTATTTGCTCCATCTTCCCTCCATGTATTGAATCAAAGGCCTTAGAGAAGTTTACTACCTCAAGATTTTTTGCCCATACTCTTTCGATTATTTGACAGATAGTCAGAATCTGTGAAGTTGTGGATTGATTTCCTAAAAACTGTTCTGATTTTTTCTAAGAATTTTCCCAATTTCAGCTACATAAGTAAGAATTATGGCTCTGTAGTTTGTGATTCGCAGGTCACCTTACTTCAGGAAGGATGCAGTCTTGTGTCCATTTCTCTATTGTATTTTGTTTATAGACAGCATTGCAAAATTGAAGTCAGTCAGTCATCAAATTTCTGTGTCTTCCATACTTCTGGAATATGGAGGTATTTCGTTGAAGCCTGCAGCTTTTCTGTTTTAAATTTTTGTCAGTGCTATATTAAATTCTTCCTTCATAAACTTTCCTAGTGGGGTGTTTGCACTGTCTTTGCCCACATGGAAATTGACATTTGGCTATTGCTTTGGTTAGTAAGCACTGTCTTTTCTCATTGGAAATCGAAATTTGGCCACTGGTTTGGTTGGTATGCACTGTCTTTGACCACATGGAAATCGACATTTGACAATTGGATTGGTTAGTAGGCACTGTCTTTGCCAACAAGGAAATCGACATTTGGCTACTGGTTTGGTTGGTATGAACTGTCTTTGCCCACATTGAAATCGACATTTGGCTATTGGATTGGTTGGTATGCACTGTCTTTGACCACATGGAAATCGACATTTGACAATTGGACTGGTTAGTAGGCACTGTCTTTGCCAACAAGGAAATCGACATTTGGCTACTGGTTTGGTTGGTATGCACTGTCTTTGACCACATGGAAATCGATATTTGGCTATTGGATTGGTTGGTATGCACTGTCTTTGACCACATGGAAATCGATATTTGGCTTTTGGATTGGTTGGTAGGCACTGTCTTTGACCACATGGAAATCAACATTTGGCTATAGGTTTGGTTGGTATGAATTGTCTTTGCTCACGTGGAAATCGACATTTGGCTATTGGTTTTGTAGTGTATGCACTGTCTTTGTCCACATGGAAATCGACATTTGGCTATTCATTTGGTTGGTATGCACTGTCTTTGCCCATATGGGAGCAGCGGCAAAGTTTTAATATTTGTCATTCGGAGGATGTGTTTCAGATATTTCCTGAAGAGTATCGAATTTCTTTCTTACAGTTACTCAGTATTTATTGCTAATATCTATGTTGGTAAGTGAGAACCCGTTGAAACAGCCAACGAAATATTACCATAACTAATTTTTTTAGATAATGTGTTGTCAATTTTTAAGTCTCACTAGGGATTTTTTTTATTGCAACTTATCGGGGTCCTTATTTCTATAACAGCAAGGACAGTATATTGAAAATAATATTACATATTATTAAAAAACAACAACAAAAAACAAAAGACCCCCCCTAAAAAAACAAACAAACTAAAATTTAAAAAATGCAAGTGTAAAAATTAAAAGTCAATAATAATGATTGACAATTTCTTCATTAGAAAAATAAAAATGAAATACGCCATTAACTGGTGTGTAATGATGGCAGATGTGGTGCTGATAGATTAGAGACAAAGTAAAGAATATGTTATAGGTGCAATTATGTTTCTGTGATACGAAATGTGTCTCATGTAGTTTAGTTGGTAGAGTAGCTAGTATATATTACCAGGTTTATCCCAGGTAAAAGGTGACAGGAGTTCGGCTCTCACTAAGAAATCATTTTTTTAGTATTTTCTTTGATATTTGATGTTCCTTATTGTCATACAAATAATTATGCGAATGATTTGTGATAAAAAAAGCAACTAAAATTTTTAAAAAAATCAAGAAAAATGTGAATCAAAATTAATAAGAATTATACATTACTAAAATTCTTATGTTTGTCTATATATTCATACATATACACGGCCTTGTGCCACGTCTAAGCAAAAAGCTTAGTAAATTACAACTGTAGAAAGGCAACTTAACATATGCAGATGACAGTGAAAAGGATGCACTTAAAAAATGCACTTCAAATGATAGAGAATGCAATTTCCAGTCCAATCAAGAATCGAATAAAGATTTTATACGTCCTTTGTTTACATTGTACTTCATTCTTAAATCATCCCAATTCTCGATATAACAGATTATGAAATACTAATTAGAATTTTTACTCTTTACAGAGTAAAATTAACTTTTTTTTCTTTTTTCCAACGGGAACCCAGGAAAATTTTAATGAAATATTCCTGTTATTGTTGACGTGAAGAGGTTTGTAAATATGTTTAACCTCAGTGAAAGTTTCAAATCAGACCGGTTTAATGGTAAGGTTTTAATGAGAGAGAGAGAGAGAGAGAGAGAGAGAGAGAGAGAGAGAGAGAGAGAGACCTTATCAGATTACCTCTGAACTTTATTATCATTATTAAGGTACATGAAATAAATTTCTGTAAAAAGTTAAATTTTAATTTCAGAATTCATGATTGCATTTTGAAGAGAAGGGAGAAGAGCCAGAAACCAAACAGTCCTAATCTTGAATAAAATGTTTAAGAAAAGAATTTGATGGTCAAATATTTTAATACTATTCTAATAAACCAGATGTTGGATTTAAATACCATAAGCAGAGGATTTATATCAATATTTGGAGTATCTAATTCTATAAATAAAAGAGCCGAACTGAATTTTGGGATCAGGACACCCTTAAACCCCCCAACCCCCCAAAAAAACAAAAACAAAAGATATCAAATTGTGACAATCCAAAAGAGGAATAAAAATAAAAACAAAACAAGATTTTAACAAGATAACATTCAAATGTTCAAAACATCCATCAATGTAGAATGCACATTGCACTTTTGAGACTAGAGTCAATTTGCAAGCTGCTTGATTAGCTTTCTGTTCAACTTTTTTTTTTTTTTTTTTTTTTTTTTTTTTTTTTTTTAAACAACTCAACTTGGTTAATATTTCTATGAAATCCAAAAACTGTCTTGGAAAGACATGAATAAACATGGTGGTGCTGACAGATTGAAGTTAAAAAGCAAACGATGAATTATAGGTGTGATTTAGGTTTTCTTGATATCAATGAGTTTCATAGTTTATTTGGCAAAGAAATTGATGTAGAAAACCAGGCTTCACCAACACAAAAGGGAACATGAGTTTCAGCCTTAATAAGAGATTATCCTTTATTATTGTTTCTGATCTTCATAGTAAGACAGATTGAGAAAATTTTGATAAGTAAATAAAAATTAAAAGATGAAAGTAAACACCAAACAAAATTAATAATGATTAACAAATTTTCATCTAAAATGGAGAAATAAAATATTTTCTGCCGGAAACTATGTAGTATATTACCCCTCCCCTGATATTTTAAATGGCAAAATG
This sequence comes from Sepioteuthis lessoniana, assembly GCA_963585895.1. NCBI lineage: Eukaryota > Metazoa > Mollusca > Cephalopoda > Myopsida > Loliginidae > Sepioteuthis > Sepioteuthis lessoniana. The sequence goes on from OY757930.1 coordinate 1,630,991, forward strand.
CAATGTTCTTCAGAGAATGTATGGAAATGAAGAAAGTAAACCAGTGCTGTCCAATTGAGTGCTGCTGTTGTTGCTGCAATCATAATTAAAAACAGTTAATTTAAATTATTATGATTGATTTTAACAGCATTTCATATATAAAGGTTAGGGAATTGCATTCATATTTACATTTTTTGTAGTTTCTAAAGATTTTGAGGTACATGGTCTGATAATAAAAAACAATCAGATTTATCTGAGCTATAGATGGGACCCTAGCAAGTACTTACCACTTCAGATCCAATTGGATCTGGGAGTCATGTCAATGAAGGGGTGATTTGACACTCACCAGAACTAGATCCTCACCACTGGATGAAGTTAAGTGTCATATCCAGAACATTTTTTTTTGATGAGTGTCTTACCCCTCTGCAGAAGATGCAATTGACATATTCTAAGCCTTGCTGACAGGATGAAGTCACAATCGATGAGGACACAACAGATTAATAAAAGAGGTGAATTAGACTTCCGACACAGGTATAGTAAAGAACCAGAAAGACCTTTTGGATGATCTGATAACAAAAGAACAGTTCTACAGATTCTCCAAACAAGCTCTTCAGATTTTGGAGTTTTTCCTTCTCATAGATTGGTTATCCTATCGAGGCTTGAGAGTTCAGTCTGCACTACTCAAGAACTCAACAAACCAAAGACAACATCAGTTCTATGTAAAACTTAAAAATGACAGTAGGGAACTCAACATTAAAAACTGTGTAAATAACCAAAATAGGATTGGAAAAATTTGTACTAAAATTTAGTGACACTACAATAAAAGACAAATAGAAAATATTTTGAATGAACAATGATGAATGCTGGATATGTGAGGAGGGTGTATTAGTGAACATTGCAACCAAGAACAAGTTTATCAGGTTAGAGTGCATCGATGATAGACAAAACAAAGAAAAACCAATGTTACTTGTGTAGAATAAGAGAGGAATCAAATAAACATACACATTCAGTGGCCAAGAAAGAGTATAAAATGGGCATGACAGAGTAGGGACAGTTTTATACTAGGAAGTGTGCAAATGATTTTGGTTTGGCCATGTAAGCAACTGAATCAGCACAAAAAAGGGTCTAATATTCATCCAAGCAAGAAGACTGGATCTATTAGTCGTGAATAAAAGAAAAAAAAAAAAAAAAAAAAAGGACAAGCAATGTTGTATATATGGCTGCACCAGAACTGATGCAAAGAACAATGAGAAATTGGAAAATACAAGGAACTTGCTTGTGAGCTATGAAAACTATAAAATATGAGGGTGAGGATTGTGTAAAATTGGACCTGAAGCAAAAGAAAAAGTTTCAAAATCGTGTTAGAAATTTGAGGTGATTTCATAAACCCCAACATTTGATCTGTGTGGATGTGAAGAAGAACTGGAGATTTAAAGATATTTGTCAGTTTTCAGAAATCACTGATATTGAATATCAAAGATGAAGGAGGATAATTTTAGATACCCAATATAGTCTCACTACAGTGTTTCATTGTTAACATGGATCATTAAATTTTTTTTAATGGATCCATGATTTGTTTTGCAAGAGTAAAAGGAAAAAGAAAACAGAAAGACCAATTTATGCCATGAAACTATTTTATCCATACAACAGCCAATAAATAAGTTGCTTTTGGTATAAAACATCGATTAACCAATAACAATGTTCTCATCTTGGTTGTCATAGTGAAAACATTTTAGCAATTGCAATCTCCAGCCTTCTTCAGGTGGGTGACATAATTGACAATGTTCTGGGAATTTTGAACCCAATTTTTTATTTAATCCACAAGGATAGATTGTTCTCATTCCATCGTTCATGTTTAAATGTATTGATTCCACTTTGTAGTTTTCTTTCCATGACATTACAAGAATTAATATAAGTTGTATCAATGACAACTAAAATTATGACATTAGTACAAATCAACCAATTTATAAAGATTTGTAATAAAAAGCAGAGAATCAAATGAAAAACAAAACCCCAAAAACCTTCATTATCTATTATTGACCATATCTGTTTGTCTTCTGTCAAACTAATCTTTTCGAATTAGAAAAAGGTCAGCTCTCCCACCAGATCTGATCCAAGAGTTAAAAAATTGTACAATGCAAAAATTTGGATTAAAAATTAAACTTTCTTATTGAATTAATAAAAATGCAACAACAACAACAATCAAAGAGTCATGCTTAGCATAATGGTTATCGTCGCAGGAATCAGTGACTCTAGTTCAAATCCTGGCCGATGTTTCACTTTGTGCTAATGCTCTTTGGAAAAGCATTCATCCATCTCTTCTCCCATGGTGTAATGGTTATCATCGCAGGATATGGACATGGCGACACGAGTTCAAATCCTGGATGAGACTGATTGCATTTCACATAGCGCTAATACCCTTGGGAAAGGTATGAATCCAAATATTCTCCCTCCAGCTATGGGTAAATAGTAGGGCAGACTAGGTTCTTCAGCCTTGGTGAGGCAACTAGTCTAGGAGAAGGAAAACTCTGAATTGAAACCTGTTAAACTCCGCTTAAAAATTGACCTTGTGTCAGATCCTGCCTGAGTGGAGGGGTTGGTAAATATGATCCATCTCTTCTCCCAACAACTATAAGTAAATAGCAGGGCAGACTAGGTTCTTTAGCCTTGGTAAGGCAACTAATCAAGAAAAAGACAAAGTTTGAATTCAAACTAGCTGTACTCTGCTGAAAAATTGAATTTGCATCACATCCTGTTCTTGGCAGAGAGCTTGAGTAATAACAAACTAAAATTAAATCAGTTGAAATAATGAAATTTTATTTAATAGAATCCACAATATTAAATCCTTGACGTTTGGCAAAATGTCTGTTTCAAAACCTGTATATAGTTGCTATTGTAAAATAGCAAAAGTTGTTGTTGTTATAAATATTGATGATGATGATTATAATAATCACTACTACCATTCAATTATTTCTGAATATAAAATATTTACACTTTACAGACGTAAAGGAAAATATTATTTATGGAGGCATCAGAGTCCCTGAAATAAGACAGAATAATTGAAATGGCGATATACAAGTCTTCTTTGATGAACAAAAAAAAGAAAATGAATCAAAAGCAAGATAAGCAGACATTAAGAATGATTGTATTTAGTGAAAGACTGTTGCCTTTGCACCAACAACTGCAAAGCACTTTAAAAGTCAGATTTTATAACTGCAGTGCAAGGCCGTACACTATACTAGCAGAATTCCGAACTAAAGAATTACTGATTACTATTTTGGTATCCTTATCTCTGGCCTAATTCACCAGATTCCAGAGACTGTGGCAAACAGAAAATCTACAACAAACCAATTTTATTTGTCTTAAGAAACTCCAGACCCCCAAACTGACCGGAAATTGTTGATTAAAAAAATATGACAGTTTATACACTGGATATGACAAAAATAACAATCCTGGTGAATTAAATAAGGAGTAAAAATTACCCCAGAAAATTTTAAAAATGTTATGAAAGGAATGGGAGGAAAAACTAGAATAAAAAACAACAACAAAAAACCCAAAAAAAACCCAGAACAGAACAGGAGAGAGAGAGAGAGAGAGAGAGAGAGAGAGAGAGAGAGAGAGAGAGAGAGAGGATATAGAAAATGGACTTAAAACTGAACTTTTAATTTTTATCAACAGATGCTCAACACTAACTGAAAAGCAAAAACTTTTAGTATAGCCGTACCAAAGACTTTAAGATAAGCTGTTTATGGCCCAATCTTACAATCTCTAAAATCAATTCCTGTGATTATAATCATCCCCAATTCCAGTGGCTGATATATAAACACAAATAGAATGTCCACAAAACCCCAAGAGATGAAGATAGAAAAATTGTCTTTCTCGTAAAGTGTTGAAAAAAATTCATGTAATTGGACAACAGAAATTCATTTATCTGCCCCCCTCCTCAATAGCCAAGTTTCGTGGTAAAAGAATGGTGATTTCGCCATTCCCACCCAATAGTTTCATATTTTGACACTTAGTAGTGACTATAAAGGAATACTGAATTTCTCTTCCATATTCTTTTTTTTTTCTTTTAATAGACCAAACTAATGGTCAAAAGTCAAGATGTGATAAGTGAATGTCAGAACTAAAAGTCACTTTGATGATGATGATGATGATGATGATGAAAATTATTTTAGAGACAAATTTAAGAAGTAATACAAGATCTAGCAAAATTTTTTCCATTTATGTTGAAAAAGAAAAACAACCCAACAAAAACAAAATGAAATTTCTTTACAAAAATCTAAATCTACAACCATTTGAAAAGGAACAACCTTTCTGTTTTTACAAGAGTTTAATGCGTTCATTTAAAGAATTCTGAAATGCAAGCAATGGGTTCAGCAATGGGTTAGTGATAATCATTATTCAAAAGAAAAAACAGTTTTTCAACTTGCTGTGCAAAACTAACAAGATTGGATTAGAACAGAATTTCTGTAACATTGTCTTTCTAGGATGACATTTTGGTCAAGTATTACAAAATCTTATCTGTTTCTATAAGAAATGCTAGAAATTTCTCTGCTAGACCACTTCTCAATATTTGATCATTATTTTGTAACATTAGCCAGGAAATGTTTTTTTTTGTATTGTAAAGTATCAATTTGCAGGATTCTGAGGAGTATTTTAAAATTTGTTTCGAATCAATGAACAATATCAACAGAATGTTTGGTTAGGCTGAGAACTTTTCAGTACCCATTTGTAGTTCCATAAATCAAACTGTGTACCCTAAAGTTATTTTGGTCAAATAAAATAAAAATGAATTGGGAGGATGAACAAATATCAACAACCATAGACCTCAATTAGGTTTAAATTTATAAATCATGATAAGATTTTATGAAAATGGGATTTTTAATTGTTGCTGTTCAATCGGAATAATTTGTTTTATTGGAAAATCTAAAGAAACTTGGGAAAATGTAATTAAGTTGTAGCATATTCGTTTTTGATTAGAATTTTAATTTATTTTACCACTAATAAAATTGAGAGTTCTGAACAATGGAAAGGGGACTGCAGGGTTCATGACTTCATTTAGACAAATTTTATAATCAACAAATGAGAATTCTTTGTTTGGGACAGGTAGAGTCTTTAACTAAATGGTCGATTTTCTTCACAGGTCTTACAACAAAGGAGGTGCTACTAATGTAGTGTGTCTTAGCCAGGAATAGCCTCGCAGAGCCCATCCCTCTCTAGGTATACAATTGATTTGAATGTTTTCCTTTTCCCAAACTGGTTGCTATGCCGTAGTTAAAGAGGGCTACTGTTTACTCATAGCTGGATTCATACCTTTCCCCCGGGGGCTTTAACGCTATGTGAAATGGTCAGAACTTTGAACTGGATTTGAACGAGTACCAAATAACTTGTCCAAAAAATGATATTTCTATTCCTGTCTGTTTTATGGCATATCAACTTTTGTGGGCTATTCAATGCCAAAGCCATCCTTGTAGAAGGACAATAGTGATACTATTTAAGAGAATTCTTACCTTTCTCAAGGGGCATTAGTCAAAAAGTGACTGGAGTTTGAACTCTTTTACTTTGATTTTGCAATCCAGTACTTTAGTCACGTCGCCATGGGGACTTTCCCCGAGAAATAATCGAATTATAAGAAAAATTAAGAATGTTTTCAATTTGACCTTCCAAAATGAAAGATCTTGTAAAAATCATTGCAACTTTAATATCATCACCAAAAACAAAGAAATCCAAATCTGATGTTTTTCCTATTAAATAAGATGGAAGGTTTTTATCTGGGAAAAACCCACAACAAAGACAAGAACATATTAATATAAACATTAAGATAAAAAAACCCATAGGAGACGCGAGTCAGAATCAAAATAGATTTTGTTGAGGGTTAAGACCATCAAATTTACATGTTACTAAAGAAAGCGATTTGTAAGAGGGGGGGGCGGTCAGGAGGGGTGAGTTAGTGTCTTATCTTTGAAACTTTTGTATGAAGAGACTAAGAAACTTTTCTTCAATTGAACAAGAATAGAATAATTTCCAACCCAGAGGTTGTGAGGGGGGGAGAGAGGAGGGTCAGGCTGAAAGTAGTGGCTCAACTGGTAAAGGGGGCAGTGGAAAAAGAAAACTAGCAACACAATTCTGATAATAAAGAGTCACATTGAGAGAACAATTAGAACAAAATCGTGATATTATAAGTAGAAATAGTTCACTGAATCAGAACAGATGTATCAATAGGAGATAAAAGCTCTTGATGTCATCAATAAACAAAATTATAATCTTTATGAGAAATGGATAATAGCCAAAGATTTGACACTATTAAAAATACAATACTTTAAGTATTAACTCCCCTCCCACTACAACTAATTATCAATATGAGTGAGTGAAGCAATTCTTAAGGGGTTAAAAGGTGATTAGGTTACTAAAGCAGACTTTTATTCTTTGTCGATAGTATTACTTGATACATATTCTTTTTATTTTACAAAAACCGACTAATAATAAATATAAAAAAGAGTATTGACTTATTTCCAGACACCAGTATGACAGATACAACTGCATTGATAGAGAAGATTTTAGCTTACTTATCTCTACAGTTAGGATGGGAACAAGACTTTCCTTGATTAAACAGTGAGTTTTGGAGATGGTAGAGAGAAGAGTGAAAAAAAGATTTTAAAATGGCAAAGGGGAGGGGGCATTAGGTTTGAACATTTTTTTTTATTTCTAGAGAAGCTAAAGAACTCAAATGGTTAACCATTTACTTTTGAGTGCGGAAAAGCAGTTTTAAGGTTCACGAGAGAGAGAGAGAGAGACCAGAATAGTAAAGTGACTGGACAATGAAAACATTGTTCAGCCAACTCAGGAAGCTTTATCGTAAACAGAAAGTCGAGTTTAGTAATGGCCAAGAAATGGCAGTGAAACAGACGCACTACTATTATTAGTATTATCATCTGGAACAATCTTACTTCATTGCCTGCTCCTGTTACCTAGATTCTCGTGATTTCAGAGTAATTTACAATGCTCTATGCTGAGCTTTCATCATTCTCATCTTCATCAATGACTGACTGACAAGATGAATGAACAGACAAAAGTACCACTAAATTTGGACACTGAATGAGCTATCAATTTGAATAAAAACAAACAAACGAAAAAAAAAAAAAAAAAAAAAAGAAAAAAAAAAGAAGTTGGAAATTCTAAGCTGACTTCATGAAAAAAATGAAAAATAGAAATAAAAGACCTAATTTAGTTTCTGTAAATCATCGAGTATTAAGTTCATATAAGTAAAATATCAAAAGGGGGTAAATATTATATATATATATATATATATATATATATATATATATATATATATATATATATATATATATACATATATAAAGTTTTATATCTAATCTATAATTTTGTTGGTGTAAAAAAAAAAAACAGATTGTACAATTTGCCAAGGAACCAAGCCAAGCAGCAACGGTAACAATAGGAGAGATAAAAAAGTGTATGTTGGTTCAAAGAAAACCCCTCTCAAACAAAGATATTACGATCATAAAAGTAACTTCACACATGAAATATATAGACATAAAACTAGTTTGTTCAGTTACATATGGGAAGTCAAAAACAAATTTAGTATAGATCCTATACTGAAATGGGAAATTGTGAAAAGATGTAGTAAATATAGTGGTGGTGGTGGTGGTGGGGGATAGATATTGTAAACTATGTATAGAGGAAAAATTAACCAGAGCAAAACATATGATAGAACAAAGGAATTGATTAAGCAAAGGGTCTGAAGTGTTTAATATTTGCAGAAATAGGAAAAATTGGTTAATAAATGGATAAAAGGGTTGATAAGAATTGTTCAATGGAGAAAAAAAATGGAGAAAAGGAAATGAAGAGAAAAAATGAAGGAAGTGAAAGAAAGAAAAAAAGAAAAACATTTTTTTTTCAGTTTCTCGAATAAAAGTTTCTCAAATAAAGATTTTTTTAAAAAAATATCCCAATTTTTGTATAAGTGAGGGGTCTTTTCAACCAGTAAAATTTATTTTATCCTAACCTACTTCTCTAGAGCAATCCTGAAGAGCCATTTGGTGAAACCTAGGTAGACTCACTCGTGGCCATGTGGGAATTATCTTCATTATATATATATATATATATATATATATATATATATATATATATTATACACACACACACATGTAAATTACTCGTTCTATTAAATGGTAAAAAGATAAATATGAAAAATTTAAATTCTTTCCCATGAGTTACAAAGATGGTTCGTCATTGATTAGTGTTTATTGCCCAGAGCACCTCGCACTTGCACTATAAAGGAGTTATTTTCTCATTAGGTGATATGATATTAACAGGTTCCTCTGATCTCAAGAAATATGCATATTAAATTTAGTAGCTCTACATCAAATTGGTGGTCATTTACAGAGGACAGACAAATAAACTCTTCCAAATAATTAATGTAGATTTATGCCTTGATATTTTTTTTCTTCAGCTACTAAATAAAATAATTTTAGCATCTTCATCATCAAAGTAACTTGAGAGCTAAAATAAAACTCATCTAGAAATAATGTTGCTTTAGGATTTTATAGTAAATAAATTTGTATTGATGAAATATCATTATTCTAGAGATGACCCCCCCACCGTGCTTAATGAACTGCATTTGTGTAAAGACAAAAAGTTTATATAATAAATCATCTTAAAAGAGTCAAAGATAAATGATGCCCTCGACTTAGAAACAGGAGAAATGTAAAACAGTCTGATATAATATTAACCTTTAGAAAAGAAACTAATGTTGACAGACGAAGTGAGTTGGGAATGGGATGTGGGTTAGAAAGTGACTGTAAGTGGTTGACCTTTTTGTTCATTATGACTGGCCGAGTGGATTTCCTGAAAAGTTTTGGATCAACATCAATTCATTTCTGCTTTCAAAAAGCCAAGTGTCAGTAGAAAACATTAATAATTCAGGTTTATTCAATTCTAATAACATAACTTTCAACAGCGATAGAGAGTGCCTCACTCTTTTGAGATGAGAACACTATTGAAGTAAAGACACAGACACCATACTCTGACTCAAACACAAAGACCACAGAATTGGTTAGTATTTACCCAACCCCTCCACTATGAACACGAGGCACATGTGATACAAGGTCAATTTGTTAAGCGGAGTAAAACTGCTTTGAATTCGAGTTTTCATTTTCCTAGAATGGTTGCCTAAACCAAGGCTAAAGAACCCAGTCTGCCCGACTATTTACCCAATGGCTGTGAGGAGGAAAAAAATAGATGGATTTATGCCTTTCCCAAATATATTAGTGCAGTCTCGACCAGGATTTGAATTTCGGATTTCATTGCCTATGAGAGAGAGAGAGAGAGAGAGAGAGAGAGAGAGAAAGAGAGAGAGAAAATGTGTGTTGAAATGACGGTTGAGATTTTTAAGTAATTCTATAGTAAAAGTAAAGTTGGCGACTGTAGTCGAGGGCGACCAGAAGGCTCCCTTTTCAATAGCTACCACACCAAGGTGTAGGGGAGGGCGCTACTCCTTTCCCTGAATTGCTCTACTTTACCCTTGATATGTACCTTATATTGCTGAGTTAAGCAAGGAGGTATCAAGTACCATTTTTAAAGTCTTTGGTATGACGCGACCTGGGATTGAACCCAGGTCTCCCGGTATCAGGCCAAAATTGATAAAACTCATATCAAACAAACTGTAAATGTCGGCTTTTATTGTGTCAAAATTTCATTCGGTTTGGTAACGATTTAAAAAGTTCGGAATTTTCATAATAGTTCACATACATAACCTGGACTTAATAATAAGTAAAGTTTCTTTGTTCAACTTTTGTGGGTTATTTAATGCTAAAGTCATCCTTGCAGAAAAAAGCAGTGATACTATTTAACCCATAGCTGGAGGGATAAAAGGGTTCATATCTTCCTAAAGGTATTAGTCCGAAATTAAATGGAACAATACAAGTGGCATTAGAGCTCGCTTATTTCAAGACCGCAACCCAGCGCTTTAGCTCTTGCGTCACGCGGACTCCCACCCCCTTCCAAGAAGCTAAATAAGTCACAACACTTAGGACCAGCATACCCTGGGCGCCTGATTCTTACAAATACTTTTTATCTTATTTTTTCTTTAACACTAATTCGTCAAAATTATAATTTTTCTTTATCACTTTTTAAAAAGAAGGGCCACAAATTTCAAATAGCTTAGAGCCTCAGTTGATGAATGTCCGGCCCTGTCAATCCTGAAAAGCCCTCGATTTCTCAAGTGAAATTTTTTAGTCGGAACTTTGAATATATTTTTGATTAATGTTTAAACAGCCTAGTTCAAGACTAAAATACATTGTACTAGATTGAAACGGACAAGAAATTTTTGAGAATGTTTTAGGAGTTTAGTTACGAATTGGTCTCTCAACTAATCTTCAAGAGAGAAACAAATGAAATGGATAATTAAGAAATGAAACATTTCTGTATTTGACATTTGGGGAGGTATGCAATCAGCAACCTAACAAACAAACAAATATATTTTTAAAAAAAAACCCTTCTAATCTTTTCTTTGTTTCAATAAAAGATAAATCTACAAAATAGAAAAGGGATTTACCAATTATATTTTTATGGATAGTGATGTGAAAAATTTTATGGATTTTTGTAGTTAAGGTTAAAAATGCGGTAAGGGTAACCAGATGCCGAATTTTTTTTAGACCTTATTTTTTCGAAGCAGATGAAGGTTTGGGAACGAGAAAAGTTTTGGTAAAAACAGACAAAAGCCGATCCCCAATTGTAACCTACAAAAAAAAAAAAAAAAAAAAAGAAAAGGTTACCCTTAACAACGCGTTTACTCAGGATAATAAAAAAAATATTCTTTTTAAATCTAAGTGACAATTAGGTTTATTAATTTAAAAATGGCCGTTTTTTGTCCAGATTGTTACTTCTAACTAAGCAATAATGTTATCTAATACTTTAATTATATCTACAACCAGAACCAGGAATATTAAATGGGAATATTTAAGGCAACTTATATTTTACGTAGTTGGGAAATTTTTCACTAATCAATGTTTATTGCTCAGAGCTCCCTACTACACAGTAGACTAAGTCGTTTTGTCGTGAAGATATTTTATCATATTAACATGTTCCTCTGATCTCAAGAAATATGCATATTAAATTTGGTAACTCTACATCAAACTGGTGGTCATCTATAGAGGACAGACAAACAAACTCTTCCAAATAATTGATATATTTTTGTGTTTTGATATTTTTTCTTCAGATGCTAAATAAAATGAATAGAAACAAAATACGAATAAAAAGTTTTGTTTTGGATAATTTTCAGCAATTGATTTTAATTACCCCCCTCCCAACTAATTTCAAGTTGTTTTTACTTGCTAACCCAAACTCGAACATAATTCTCATGAAAAAAACTAAAAGTATTAATCACAGTTGGATTTTGGAAAAAAATTTTTTAAATCACTTTTCTGCTAATACAACATTTCAGAAAAAAAATCAAAATAGTATTTTCGTGGCCACTAAAATTCAAGTTAATACAGAAAAATCTTTCATTTAATTGATTCAAAAAGTTTTGTTTCAAAATTCATTTTTAGATCAAGAGTTGGAGTGATATCAATTCGAAACAAATTTTTAATCTTGAGTCATATTTACAAAAGACAAAACAAAAAATAAACTGAGGAGCAGATTTTTTTCCTTTAAAAGTTCATTATTAACAATTGATAAAAAATCTTTGAAGTAAAAAGAAAATATTTTGGCCTTTGATTAGAATCTCATCACCTAAGAAGTTAAAAAAAAAAAAAGCCAATTTTAGAGAGAAAGTCAAATGACGGGCTGAAGTACAAGGTTTTAAATAATTGATTGGAGGAAAATATTTGAAATATTTTGAGCACTTCACAATGGTTAGCAAGCTAGATTAGTAGACTTTTGTTAGTAGGTTCGATTATCACTAGGTGCCCCGTACTCTGTGAAGCTAAGCTTAGTAAATAACTATTTGGAATATTTTACAAAATTTTGTTGACATTTATCAAAAATGTTCTTAAAAAGAATAAAAATGATTTTTCATATTTTAAAAATTGAAAAGTTGTTTCAACAAAATACAGCCAAACATTGAACATTCAGCAAACTCAAAGAAGAAAAAAAGGGATTCTGAGATGGTAGCCCATTGTTATTGCTTTGAATCTCACTTAAATATCTACCCCATTTCCACGACTGTAAAGAAATATTGCTGAGAGTTCAATTCTTACTTTTGGTCAATGTTTAAATGGATGGGGGGGGGTTCTTTGATGATCAGTCAAAAAAAAAAAAAAAAAAAAGAAAAAAGAAATCTTCATTACTCATTTAGGATTTATAGATTTTCTTGAAAAAGAATTGAAAATTGTCTAGAATTTTGACAAGTGATTTTTGTTTTGGAAGCCAATTGATACAATTACATGATTTTGTTGTTTGGTTGATTTTAACGGTATGTCAACCCCTCTGGTTTTATTCTATGCTTAGAGGTTAGGGAAATGCGTTTATTGGACGTTCATATTTACATTTTTTTTTTTACGTTTATATAATATCAAGTATTCCTATCTAATACAAATACAACTCAATCAAGTATTTATATATCTAATACAGAACAGATCTATTTGACAAATAAATGGGACCCTAACTGATACTACCATCATTCTGGGTCTGAGTAGACCTGGGAGTAATAGAAACGAAGGAGTGACTCAATAAGAAACTGAAATCTAAACCACCAAATGCAGTTAAATAACTCAGGACACTCCTTTTTTTTTTGGTGGTAGGGACATGATTTTGTCAGTCCTAGGCTGAAAGGCTACTTCAGCCACAATCATTTTAAGTGATAGAAAAACTGTTAAAAGCTTTCACATGCAAAAAAAAAAAAAAAAAAAAAAAAAAAAAATCATTTTTTTTTAAATTTAAAAATTTTTCAGATTTAATAAGTGTTAGTAAAAATAAAAATGATAGTTTCAAAAATGACTAAGATATCTTACAGAAACAAATATGAAAAGAAATTTAAATTCAAATAAATATAAAACCACTTTTGATACAAAAACAACAAAAATTAATAAAAAAAACTTAAACTCAAGAGAACTTTTCTGTGTGAATGTATCTAAGAATTTTGTGAGTGTGACAGTAGATTTAAAAAAAAAAAAAAATTTGACAATTATATCATGATTGTCATATTTAATAATTATAAATTGATTCTAGAATTTTCATTTCCTTAAGAAAATTGGTCATTTCTGAATTCAATCTAAATTCTATTTGTCAAAATGAATTTTTTTTTTTCAAATAAAATTAATTTTTTTTAATTAACAAGTTATGAAAAAGCATTCTGTCGGGTTGGGTGGGAAACATTGATATTTGCCAACTTTTATGCTGGCAAAGGAGGAGGGATTTATTTATTTTAAGTCCAAAGATGGACTTTAAAAATGGTTTTGTTTCTAAAAAAAATCTGTACATCGCATCTAAGAAAAGAAAGAAAAGAAATGAAGTTTAATTTTGAAATGAAAATGGGGTTGCTTTAATTTTCCATAAAAATTCAAAAAATCTTCAATTTAACAAAAAAAAAAAAAAGGAGAAAAAAGTGTTTTTTTCTGGAATTGGGATTTTTTTAGTAAAAGATGAGCAAGTTCCCCCTCCACCTCCCATTTATTTTGAAGTCATGAACAAATAAATAAATCCATACAATAAAAACTATTTTCCTCTGTCCTTTTTTTTGGTGTCATAAGGCATTATAGTGTGAATCAACCTACTTTGTGTATACACACTTGGGTTGTTGACATTTCTATAAGACATGATCAGGTTAGTAGATGAAACTCTTAAAATTATGCTCTAATTTATGACTGGGGGAATTCAGTGGGTCGTAGGGGGTAGGGCTCAGGTCAAACAAGTTATCAGCTTTGCACTTGCTTAATTGGGAGGGTGAACAAGCCGGAAGCAAATTCCAGTGACAGTGAGCCCTTATCTTTTCTTCTTCTTCTTCTTCTGTGAAAAGAGAAAAACTCAGTCTTGAGGAGATTAATGGACAAGATAAGAAATTAACTTTAAACCAAAAGAGAAAGAGAGGAAAAGAACAAACAATAATTCTTTATTTGCTGATTGAAGCCAGTTTTATGGTTGGGCTTAAATCCAAAAGACAAGGAGTGACAAGTTAGTTTCTTTTCCTGAATTCTTAACACAAAATGGGACAAAAGATTCTTTTTAAACTCAACTCACTACATATAAAATAAGGACCATGACAAATTCAAAGAAAATCTTTAAAATTTTTTTATAAATAAATGATCACATGAATAGCAAGAAAATGATTTTAGAGGAACTTTCAATTTATATCAAATATGGCGTTAAATGAAAATAAATGACACGCTTCAGTTGGCACATCATTTCAGAAATTATAATTATTTACTCTTTTTGTTTAGGATATAAGCTTTAAATGATTACAATACCTGCTGTTTTTGTTGTTGTTTTTTTTTTTTAAATAGAATTTCCTATCTAAGTACTTAGAACAAAGAAAAAAAAAGAAGACTTTTAGAATTCTTCATTAAACTCATTTTTTTCAAGAACTAAATGAAAATTTCAGGGATCAGAGGGTGGTTGGGGGTTGGAAAATACAAGAAATTAAAATTGAAAAGTAAGAGAGAGCTCTTTTAAATTGAAAAGTAAGAGAGAGAGAGAGAGAGAGAGAGCGCTCTTTTAAATTGAAAAGTAAGAGAGAGAGAGCTCTTTTAAATTGAAAAGTAAGAGAGAGAGCTCTTTTAAATTGAAATGTAAGAGAGAGAGAGCTCTTTTATGTAAATTGATGAGAGAGAAGAAATCAAGATCATTTCAAGAATTCTTAGAGAAATTGAGATGTTCAAAACAATTAAGTTGCCCAAGTTAAAAATTATTTTTTACTTTCTATTATTCAAAGTTATTGGATAATTTGATAAAAATTCAACTGAATATTGATGAGGAGTAGATCTTCCAAATTCAACAAATATCAATTTGGGAAGAAATTCCATGCATCAAATAGTAACTTTTGGCAGTTTTGAGTGAGTGAGAGAGAGAGAGAGAGAGAGAGAGAGAGAGAGAGAGAGAGAGAGAGAGAGAGAGAGACCTTTTGAAATGTGTTTTTTAAAGTATAATTTTCTACCTTGAGATATTCAACTTTCTAAAAATCTCTTCCTTATGACTTAAGATTTTGTTATTAACCATTAAGCTAATGTTTTAAAGAAAGATGAGAAAAACAAATAAAAACGTAAAAAAAGAAAGAAAAAAAGAAGAAGAGATCTTACATCTGAGAAACTCCGTTGCACTCGTTTATGGTGACGCACTTTGCGGACAAGTTTTTCTGCTGAGGATTTTGAAGCCATTTTTTCTGGTCGTGGTTTGTTTAAGAGAAGCTGGCCTGACGCCACCGAACAGGAATTGGCAGGACGTATTCCAACCATGAAGATGTTATGAGTGAACAAAGTGATGATTGAAGAAAAAAAAATCTTTTTTTCCTTAACCCCCCTTGCTTCACTTTTGTGGCCCCCACTTTCTGCGAATGTTAAGTCAGACTTGGATTTGCACTTCCAAGTGAAACGCCGAGTTCCAATCCACGAGAATTAGAAGCACGTTGCAATTGTCGGAACATAGCGAGAGAGATGATGGGAGCATATAAAACATATGGTTGGACCCATGTGAACAAAAAAGCAGACAAGGGGAATTCGAGAAGAAAATCTATAAGCTTATAGATTTTTGTAAAGAATCAATTCAAAATGCGAATTCCACAGGCGAAGAAGCCGTTTGTAAAAGACAATGTCTCAGTTATTTTCAGTTTCTAATGAAGTGGTAGTGGATGGGTAGAATGAGGAAAGAATCTTCGAGAGAGAGAGAGAGAGAGAGAGAGAGAGAGAGAGAGGAGAGTAGTGGATGGGGAAGATGGTATTGGCTGGAGAATTGGTATTGATGCTGCTTCAGAAAAGACTTCCAGCCACGTCGTCATAAGTCCAAGAAAAAACAAAAAAACAACCAACAATATATATGTTGGCAGTAAATGTCTGGTCAAAGAAAAGCTTATTTAAAAACTGATGAATGATTCCATAAATATTTGCTTATCATTCGGGTGTACAGCTAATCTTGTAAGGTGCATTCGTTGCATTCTCTTGTTAGCAACAAAAGAAAGGAACAAAATGAGCTTAGATTCAAGATGGATCCGTCATAAAATCCAAGAAAGGAAAAAAAAAAAAAAAGGTAAAAAATAACTGTCTGCACAAGTGGGCAGAAATAGTTTATTTGAAGAGTCTCAAGATGACAACAACGATGACAGCAGCAGCAGCAGCAGCGGTGGTGGCGGTGGCGGCAGGATGAAAGCAACGACACAACTTGATGAAGGTGTGTAGTGCAGGTCTTTTGCATAACGTCACTAAAGCAGCATGAAAATGGTTACTAATGACAACTTTTGAAGACAGCAACATTTCTAATCACACGTGTTTGAACATCATTTTTACTTAGTCAATGTCCAGACTGATACTCAATCAGTTTAATATTGAAAGTATAATTTGAATAAATTATTATTAATAAAGATTAGAATATTTTCGTGGATAATAAAAAGTTAGGAAATTAAATGTTTTAGAATAATTGTATCGTTGTGATTATCATGGCTTGATGATACAAGATTTTTTTCTTTTGCATCTTCAACTTGATAGGAATTTATTTCGTCTGAATTTTGGTTTTTGCACAATCAAATTTCTAGACGATTCATTTTCTTGCAAAAAAAAAAAAAAATAAATAAATAAATAAAAAAAAACACAAGGGACATTTTTCATGCTTTGTTTTTTTACGAAAATGTTGCCTGATTTTCCCCACTTTCTATTTGTGTGTGAAAGGGGGAAGTTTGCTGATTTGTTGATAATTTTTTTACTTATAAATTTAAAAAAATGTAGGAGTCAATCCAAAATTTGTTTTATCCTTTTTTTTTTTTTTCAAAGATGCGGACATTTTCTTGAAATATACAGTTTCGTGGGTTTCAACAATTCAAGATTCAGTCGTTCGATTAAAAAAATTCTGTTCTACTGACACAGAATAAACAAATGCATGATTAATTATTTGCAAAAAAGAATTTAGTTGAATGAATACAAGCAGTACTGTAATGGTGGTGGTTGTAGCGATGTGGTAAAGATAAGACAAATTGAATCACCAAAAGAATTTATAAACATTCCCGTTGTGTATGCTTTTTTTTCTTTAGCTTCAAAATACTGAATCCAAAGTGAGTTGTTGATATTTCTTCAAATTTGTTATGCATCCCATCAAAATCAAACATGTGCATTCACCTACAGTTGTTTCTTGCTTACAGTTAACTTATGTCTCAAACTTAATTTTCGCCAATAATAATAATAACAACAACAACAACAAAAAAGTAAACCCCGTGAAAAACAAACAACAAACTAAAAGCCAGTAAAAGTTCCAGCGACGATCCCCACTTTGAATTCCGTCAGTCAAAATTGCGAGAGAGATGAATGGACTCACTCTCTCACTGGTCAAATGATAGCAGCAGAGTAGAAAGACAGAAAACAACAGCATCTCTTCTCCTCCTCCTCCTCTTCCTCTTCCTCCAAGAAGCCAGACTCTCCACTGCACTCCTTACACTTCATCGCCACCTCTTCCATTTGATTTTTTTTTCCTTTCACGTGGTCGGCAGTAAATAAAAGAAAGAAAGAAAGGATGATGCGATAGACGAAGCGGGGGAGGGGGAGAGAGAGTGCGCGACGTTTATGTAGAGTAAAAAAAAATTTGAAATATCAGATGAGTGATTATAAATTGGCCGTTAATTTACGTCCTGTTGTTTCTAGACTGACCGACACTAACACAGGGGCGAGTGAATGCAATTTAGAAATTAGAGCGGGGAGAGTAATGAATTTTAGAATTATTAGAAAAACAAACAAACAACACCCCCAAAATCAAAACAAAACAAAAAAAAAAAAAACTGTCAACTTTGGATCACTAAAAACAGTTGTTTGTTTTAGTTTAGTTTCTTTGTGTAATGGCATAACAATCTTCGAGGTTTATTTAATGCTAAAGCCACCCCTGTAGAAGAAGAGCAGTGACACTATCTTACCTATAGGAGAGGGAGAGGAATAAAAGGGTAATTAGTCAGGAAATAAACGTAATAGCGCTACTGGAGTTTGAACTCGCTTACTACGATATCACAGCCCAGTACATTAGCCACAAGGTCACGTCCCCGACTGAAAACAGATGTTGATTGTCGGTCGAGTGTGGAACGCAACCAAAACAAGATTTTAATTGTCTCACAAATTAATACTTTCTCTTTCACTTCAGACATGAGACACTAAGTTCGTTTTTTTTTTTGTTTTCCTTGTCATTCATCAATTTAAAAAAAAGAAAAAAGAAAAAAAGAAAGTAAAACAAGTGTTAAAAAAATAAATTATCGAAATTTGTCAAAAAATGTAAAGTTCTGAATCATAGCAGCAGTAACAACTTTAGTTTCTTTGCCGGGAAAGGCACACACACACGGTTTGTACAAAAAGTTCTAAGCCTCAGCCAGATTTTAGATTTGTCGTACACTTTTCATATTCGTAAGGGTCTCATCTGCACAGAAATTAAGACAGAAATCTAAATTAGTTTTTCTAGTTTTATAAGAATTGCTAGTGTTTTTCCAAAATAAAAATGTTCAGCTATTTTTCTTAATGGTTGAGACTTAAAACTTTTTTGAACACGTGAGTATGTGAAGTGTGTCATATTTTATATATATATATATATATATATATATATATATATATATATATATATATATATATATATATATATAGATAGATAGATAGATAGATAGATAGAGAGAGAGAGAGAGAGAGAGAGAGAGAAACTGTTTCAAGAAATTTATAAGCTGATTAAAACGTGAAATTAAGAATAAAATAAGAATTTAATTTCAAACATTTCTATTGTTCAATCATCTTCCAAGAACTGATTGGGCTGGGGTGGAGGAGAATTAAAACAAGTATGCACAACACAAATAAAATAGAATAATAAATAATGATAAAAAGCAGCAAAAACCCTCAATAATTAGGAAATTGGAGAGATGTTAACTTATCAAAAGCTTATAAAATCACGTGTCTTTTTTTTGTACGATTATGAGATTTCAAGTTTCCCAATCTAATACAAATAATTATTGAACAGATGTATTTGACCGATAGATAGTACTCTAACAGGTACTGCCACTCCGGGTCAGAGTGGACGTAGGAGTAATGACAAAGAATTATTCCATACTCTTCATAACTGGAGCCTCGCTTCATTGTTTTGGGGAAAGGGAGAGTCTTATTGTCAGCATATTTTAGACCCTGCTGACAGGACGTGAAAGTTGGAGCGAAGAAAACTTTATATTAAAATGGTTTTTATTTTTTAAATTTTTTTGAGAGGAGAGAAATTGGTATTTCCCAAGAATTTTTTAGAAAGTACATTCGTCATTCGTTAATATTGGAGAAATTTCTTCTTCGTGAAGAGAGGGGAAAAAATGCTTAATTGGAATGATGACGTTAATTTTTTTTTTTAGATACTGACAAGTCAATCTGTGTGGATCATTTGTTCTTTATAGGATTTACTCATTAATACCATCACGTCTGAGTTTATTTCGAATAAATGTTAGTGGGGAGGGAGGGAAGGAGGGAGGGAGAAGAAATTGAAGAACAAAGAATTTCCTTAATCTAAAGCTGATGGGCACATTTGAAAGCAACATAGGGGAGGTGATAAGACG
Organism: Sepioteuthis lessoniana; assembly: GCA_963585895.1. Taxonomy (NCBI): domain Eukaryota; kingdom Metazoa; phylum Mollusca; class Cephalopoda; order Myopsida; family Loliginidae; genus Sepioteuthis; species Sepioteuthis lessoniana. The sequence continues at coordinate 1,650,681 of OY757930.1, forward strand.
AACCATCTCTCTCCGCAAACAAGGAAGCCAGTTAGCTAAAAATGTTGGGACACACAGTGAGGACTTTAAAAAGAAAAAATGTGTAGGGGAGGGTGCATGAATAGGATCTGGGGGTGGGTGTTATCTGTACAGTCAAACATGGGCTTGGTAACAGGTTGCTTCAAGTAGGGATTTTTAGAAACTTCTGCGAATGGACAACACCTTCCCCAGAGAAAAAAAATCCATTTAAATTGAATAGCAAAAAAATTAATCCTATAAACAATTTTATTAGGAAAATAGAATGCTCGTTTAAACTAGATTTTTAAATATCTCCGAAAGATAAAAAAATTAAAACTTTCAATGGCAATGACATTAATGATTGAAATTATCAAATGGTTTTCATCAGTGGTTAGTTTTGCACAAGACTCGCAGTATGGGAGTCATAGCATGAATTAAATTTTCTAGATATACAGTCTGGTATGTTCATACGTTAACAATTACAGCATACACACAGTATTCAAAGTAGGCGGTCACTGAATTTGGTTTACTTTGACATAAACATGGGGCACCCAGTGATAATTGAACTCAATAATGGTCTGCTAACCCAGAACTATTATACTACACGATCTGCTAAGGTAGGGGTTTCCAAGTCCTTCGTAGTAACTAGGAAATTTTGTTTTATTAGTTTAATGGCATATCCACCTTTTCGGGTTATTTAATGCCAAACCCATCCTTGCAGAAGCACAACAGTGATACTGTTTAGCGGGAGGTGGGGTGGGGATAAGATGCTTTATACTTTTCCTCAAGAGTATTAAGCCGAAAGGGAACACCACGACTGGAAATTGAATTTCGAGCCTGTAGTCCAGCACTTTAGACCTTAAACCATCGGGACTCCTCCCCACCTCATACTAGCTAAAAAAAATACTTATATAGAACGGACAACTCATGAAAATTTGTTAATTTTGTTTTAATATACGTTAAAAAAAAGAAAAGAAAAAAAGTAATATAAATTATAATACTCACAGTCACCATCCAGATAAGGGTAAATTTCAGTTATTTGTTTCGTTTTCCCCTCTTTTTACTGCAGTTAGATTTCAAAATTATGTCGTAAAATCGTTATAAGTCGGCCATATTTCTTTAGTCTTTTCCTTCTCCAATTATGAAGGTGTCGATTTATAACAGGTTTGTAATTTGTGGGCGCAAATTTTACAAATTGCTTGGTCCCCAATTCACTTATTGAATATTATTATCATTAGTATCACCAGACAAATTAACTTTAACAATCCACCAAATTCCTGCCAACTGATAAAATGTCAATATCAATTTGAGTTACTTGACAGATGATGCACCTAGGGGCTATGATTGATAGGATAAGAAATAAAAGAAACAGTTATGTTCTAATTATCATCATTATTAACAACTTACGTCCATTGATAGTCGGAATTATGATTAAGTCACAAACATTTATAAGAAACAGAAAGGAGGGTGATACAGAGCTGAAAACTCTATGACAATTCTGACACTCAACTCAAAGAAGAAAAAACAAACAAACAAGGAAGTGTGACAGTTTTAATAGAAATGGTTATTTAACAATAAAGTTGGAAGTCTGAGAAAAAATTCAATCAATTTCAAAATTCCAAATCCTGAAAGAAACGAGAATTTTGTGTGTTTTAAACTGGTTTAATATTATAGTCAAGATAAATTTCATGCCGAGAGGTTAGGGAATCACGTTCATTGTACATTTATATTTACATTGTTTCTTAAGAGGGTTTTTTTTTGTGCACACAGTCCTGTCGAATATGAATAATTTTTAAACAAATCTATTTGACACTTACAGATGGGAAGCTAAATGATACTACCACTTCGGATGAGAACAGCCCTTCTTTGGTAAAGAAGGGGTGTATCCCATACTCTGCAGATCACTAGGAGTCTTACCATCAAATGCAGTTTGGTGTCATACCCAGGACTCTTCAGAGGAAGGGATCTTACTCTTTTGCAGGTGATACAACCAGCATGTTCTATGTTTGGAAAGATAAAGAGTTGTAGCTTACCAAACATATTCCATCCTCTTTCAGAATTCTCGTCTCTGAGAAGAAAAATGTAAAGCAATGCTTCTTTTCCAGTGATACAATCATATTCATCCCTTGAATCCCATTCTTTTTACTAAGCTTCATTTAAGAAAGATCTAACTAAAGTACACCTCCAATCCATTGCTACAGAGTCCTCTATTTTTATTTATCAAACACCCCAATTATAGAAATTAGAGTCATAGATGAAGTGTGAACGGGGCCACTAAAACTTTGGCCATGGATATCTCATGCCAATACTTTATAGAGCAATATATGATGACCATTGTTTAAAAATTTCAGGAATAACTTGAATGTCTCTTTTCTAAAATTGCTTTTCTTTCAGTTTTTTTTGTTCAAATATGATAGAATTAAGCCAGAACAGTGAAAAAAAAAAAAGTCTATTTGATGTTTTCTGACATTAATTGGTCATGGTTCAATCTATATTTCAGGCAGGTAGGATTTAACACATTTAAAAAAAAAAATCCACTTTGTGAACAGCTTATCAAAATTTTTTTAAATATCAATTAAAGGCGTATCTAACTGCTCCCCAACCCTTGCAACTAATTGATAAAAAAGATCCCAGTTTTTATATTACACAATATCGTCAAAATTTCAGGTATTAAAAACAATGAATCCTTTAAAGTTTTACATGTGTTACGTTTTTAGGTTTTCTTTCAGATGAAGACATCTAAATGAACTTTTTTTCCCCATCATCAAGTCACACTACTAGCACAGATTTCTGTAACTCTCTCTCTCTCTCTCTCTCTCTCTCTCTCCATCCGTCCCTATCATTCATTGCTCCTAGCAGGTCTTCCTGTATCCGCCGATGTAGAGAAGTTTTTGCATCTTGGTCAAAATTAGCACGTCCATGTACAGGGATCCTTAGAAGAACATCACTTATGAGTTCGTCCTTGCTTCTCCAGCAGTGTCCCACATGTCTTATTCACCTTGGATGGTTTTTTTTTTAGATGAGAGGTAAGTGGCCTGACGGGTGTTGTTTCCAGGGTTTGTTCAATATAACACGTAGCATTCTTGTGTAGTTCCTATCAAAATTTTTCTCGAGGCATTTTGTTAGTGTCCATGGGATTAAATTAAAACAGTTTTTAAAGTGAATATTTTTCTCATATTTTCGGTAAATTCATTTTGTCTTGTTTAATGTTTATGCAGATTTGTTTATACTTGAAAATGCAAAGCATAATCTAAATCTACATAATTAATGACATTCTTTGAACTTTAGAGATTTTAAAAAGTGATGTTTAATAGGTATCAAAGGAAACGATTGTAGTTTTGAGGTCAAGTGTGGTAAGAAATGACGAGAGATGTATAGGTGGGTATTAACTATAGATTATCTTCATTTAATGACGAATTACGTTTCATTAGCAAGAAAATAAGAATTAGATTATTGGCGAGTTTTGTTTAATTGGTAAGAATTGACAAACCAATGGAATCTGATTTAAAGATGAAACCCCAGCAGAAGAATTGAGAGACCAAATAAAAAAAGGAAATTATTTTGTTTATATAATCCAAAGATGATTAACCACTGAAATCAAATGGTGTGTGTGTGTGTGTGTGTGTGTCTAGGGGGGAATCTGATGTTACAGGGAGAAATTAAAAAATTTTCATTTGTCCAATGATAAAAAAGGAAAGGACCAGTAGTGATTTAAAAACCTAAGTTTGGTACAAGGCTAGACGTATGGGAGGGTCCTAGAATCAGCGTTACTAGAAATGATCTGGTAACTTAACTCACTATACATACAAACACACACACACACACACACACACACACACACACACACACACACACACACACACACACACACACACGCAATATATATATATATATATATATATCCAGGGGGGATATGATTTTCAGTGCTCGGCAATTGCAGAAGTGCAAAGAACAGAATCTTCCATTGTACCAATGTTTCATTGGCTTATCAAAGGCTTTTGATACTGTCAACAGATCAACTCTTTGGAAGATATTACTGAAGTTGGGCTGCCCTGAGAGATTTGTGGGTCTGATTTGTTCTCTTCACAATGGAATGAAGGCCAGAGTTAGTTTCAACGGCACTCTATCTGAGGAAATATCTATCAACAATGGGGTCAAACAGGGTGACATTTCTGCACCCATGTTATTCAATATCTACTTTGCCATTGTCTTTCTCGTAGCCTTTTATGAAAACTCTGACGGTATCTACATCAGATATCGGACATCTGGCAGTGTTTTCAATGTCCGTAGACTCTTCTTCATTGGTGAGGGAGCTGCTCTATGCGGATGACTGTGATATTGTTGCACATTCTGAAGATGAGTTGCAATGCTTTATGAACCATTTTGTATCTGCATGTAACTCATTCGGTTTAAAGATCAACCTAAACAAGACAGTCGTCATGTACGATCCAGCACCCGGATCGCCTTATATAGAACCAATTATCTTTAAATTGAAGGTAACAAATTAGATGTAGTGCACTCTTTTGTATATCTAGGCAGTACCCTCTCTCAAGGATGCAGCCTCGACAGGGGAATCTCCTTCCGCATTGAAAGGGCGTCTCGGTCTTTTTCAGCACTTAATAAGCGTGTGTGGTCCCAGCATGATA
>OY757930.1:1661219-1801219 GCA_963585895.1 Sepioteuthis lessoniana
CACATGCACAAATGGACAAAAACATATGTGTGTATATATACATATATAAACACACACATTGTGAAATCTAAAACCACTCCAACACACACACAGACACACAGACACACACACACACAACATATCAAATATCAAAAGCAAATCAGGGGTAAAGCAGACTAAGGTAAACCCACTCTAAGAAAAAAAGAGGAGTGACCTCCATAAAAACCCATAACCAACTGAAAACCATTCAAACTGCAAACACAAGTGAGTTCAAGTCTCATTGAGTACCCCATTAAAAAGACCTTCTGCCATACATGTTCTCTGACAAAGCAATAAGCTGGAAACATACACATATGCTAGGACAAAATAAATAAATAAATAAATTCTAAGAAAAAAAAGATACAAATCTCTTTGTAGACTTACTCATTGAAAAAAAAATTCTAGCAAAAAAAAAAGGAATCTTAAAGAATCTTTTAAGAAAAAAGAATCTAAGATATCTTCAAAAAAAGTCCTTATGATTCATAGAAACTTATGATTCTTTATTGTAGTAATAAGTGACTGCACTTTGAAATATTTCCACTATCATTCCACAACCACAAAACAAATGAAGGTTAATAGAATAAACAATGCTTAAAAATCTACACCTCAAATGGTAGTTGTTATTTCCTCCCTCATCCATTAAGACAAGTTGTCATCATCATCATCATCACTCATGATAATCGAGTCAAGAAAACTTACCTCACCTCAACAGCCAATGTAGCAGCTGCCATTTCACTCTTATAGTTCCCAGTCCTCATCACCTATAATAGATCAAATCACCATTCAATCTGATTTTCCATATTGTCTTTTTTTTCTCTTAGCATAAGGGTCTTATTCTAAACCTTACTCATAACCGGGCAATTTATATTTGGAACCCTTCTTTCCATGCAACAGTTTAAGTCTAGAAAGATTAAAAAGAAAAGGTGTGTAAATTAGAGAAAAAGGGAATATTAAATATATTTTTCATTCATTCTTTTGATGCCTCAGTTTATTAAAGATCCCTGACCCCTACCTAAAAAATTAAAATAAAATCATTAAGATCATTAATTAAAATATTAACTTTAGGATATGGACAGTCCAACAATTCTTCACCATAACAGACATGACTGATTGGTGTGTGTGTATTTACAGTCTCAGTAGAAGAAGGTTAAGAATAAAAACAAAATATCTTTTTGTACTTACAGCAGTCAACAATGAAAGACAAAGCTAAGCCAGCTGGAATGTGCGTGTCTCAATGTTTGCCAAGTAAATATTTGTATATATAATGTTTGTGTGTGTGTGTGTGTGTGTGTGTGTGTGTGTATGTTTATACAATCAGACAGGTGTTTCTTTTGTAAAATTGGTCAGTCTTTAATCCCAGAGATTTCAACATGAAGAGAGAATTTAGAATCAGAAATAAAACGACAAAAAACTAAAAAAACAACAACAAAATCTTACCCTATCATCATCATCATCCGAAGCATAGTCACTTTCTTTCTCACTTGTTTCAAACTGTTCAAGAATTGTATTCATAATGGTGGCCAAAGTTAGTTTGGAGCTCAAGGATCTCCCAATAAAAAAGTGAGTTTTATTTTGTTTACGGGCAAAACACGTTTGTGGGTGTTTCTGGTCAAATTTCAGATCTAAAATGCACAGAAGAAATATTACTTTCTTTTTGTCAAACAAACACAGCAGGTAAAAGGTCAGATTATAAAGTGATCCACAAAAATCCTTTTCCACTTGGAGACACAGGAATTGACTGCAGGCAAACACACACACACACACACACACAAAAATGATTTCACTGTGCCACTTGTGACAAGTGCAATGGGTTGGCCAACCAGCAACACCTTCAGTCAGCTTCTTTGCAATAAAAAACGTAATTGAATGGGAATAATAAGAAAGGCTTGAAGGCATTGCAAGTTATTCTTTGTTTTGAGCAAAAGACAAAAAATGGAACAAATGGTGGATGGATGGTGTAGAATCAATAATTATTAAAAGATCTTTGGCCAAGAAATGAATGTGACAATGTAATCTTCAAATTTCTGTTTGTTTAGAATTGAAACAATGAACCAAAAAATCCTCAAATACTGACAAATATAGACATTAAAAAATTGATTTTGGTGGAAGCACAAAGTGTGTTTTGTCATTGCATTCGCAAGAAATGATGTTAAAAAAAAAATCCCTCAACAACAATAAAAGCAACGCAAAAAAAAAAAAAAAACCCCAACAAATTTAAATTTCAAAGGACAAAGAAACTAAGAAAAATAAGTGAAATAAATTTTCATGCTTGAGATGAGAAGTAAAGAATAAAAAAGTTTTAGAAATTTGGTTATATTTTCTTAAAAAGAAAAACAGATGCAAATGAAAATCAAACTTAATATTCTTATGTCAAAAAAGACAAAGAAACAATACAAAATAAAGAAAATGAAAACCTTAAAATTCAAACCTGTGATGTGAGCTGTAAAGACCAATATGTATATATAGGTATATTAAAAAAATCTCATAGCATCCAAAATCCAAGCTTTTATAAGAAGGCAAAAAAGAAAGATTAACATGTCTAAACTTGACTGAATAAAGAGAGAGAAAGAAAAAGAGAGAATGTCTGATCCAGAATAAATAACTTATATAATTAATGTTAATAACAGGATTAAATCAAGTAAAATTAATATTAACATTTCACTGCTTTTCATTAAAACTTCTCGTATAATTTAAAAAAAAACATTTTTAGCAAACTATCTGTCTATTTTTGTCTTTCTATGATTAAAATAATGAATTTCTTTGGATTAAACCTCTAAGTCTTGGTAATGACAGTTGCGTTAATGATATATCTAAAAAGAGTTGACGGTAAGCAGAAAGGTTGTCTTGCAGGATGGGAATGTCACGACATCCGATTTCTGATGAATAAGAACGTCAGTTAATGCAGCCATGGATTCCAGTTGTTTTGACAACTCGATTGAAACAAAAACAATTTGTATTTGATACTCTTGACTTGCTAGATTTTGTTGGCATATTCAAAGGAATGTGCCATGTTAAATGAAAAGTCATTTGATCAAAGCATTTTCTGTCACAGCAATTGCAAAGGTTTAAAGATGGTTGGTAAATCCACTTAGGGGCCAGGGCCCTGCTGATGTTCCATCAAGACTGACCAACAGAGAAAAACATGCTCTGTATACACATTGGCACTGGTAAACAGGACATGACTACATTAATAAAAACAAACAAACTGGAGACAGAGCTGATATTAGAGACAAAAAGGGATTTTAACTGGCTACACTTGGTTAACCTGATTTGAATCATTATGGCAATAGAAAAAGCCAGGAAAGGTGTGACATTATTCTAAGTCTATTGTTAACAGATGCAGTCTGTCTTTCTGACGTCAATGATGTGATATGTTCACGTATATGAGAAAGATTGTTGAATCAACCCAATGAGTTGAGAATTAGCACAGTGATGATAAATAAGTAGGGATATAATGTCTCCTCATGTGTAAAGCTATGGCCACCAAAATAAATAGGTAATGAGGTCTGAATCTATCTATCATGAAACCATGCAGTATCACAGATGCTCTCTGTACTCAGATAAATGACTATTGAATTCAGATAATGCAGGACTCTCCAGATAGCAGAGAGCTGACTATAAACAATATGTTAATCATGACATTGCACAACAGAAAAAAAATAATCAAAATAAATAGAATTAAAAAAAAAAAATTCTTAAAGAGCATTCAACTTGTAAAGGCAGTTAATCATAACTTGTAGCCTAAAAGTTGAAAGAACAAGTTTTAACGATGTTTTGCATAAGCAGAAGAACAAAGAATAATAAGATCATTGGACAATATGATTGTCATGCCCCAGAATAGTCCATTGATGGTACCAGTGACAGTGAATTCAGTGGTTGAATAACCAAAATTGTTTACCTACAACATGGAGCCATTGATCTCATGGCTGATTGCAGCCAGTAACAGCCAAAAGACAGTGAAGTCTGACGATGAGTTTGACAGGCTCACTAAAAATGGCAACATATATTAAAAGGGATCTTCTATTTCTAAGCAACATCATTCATCCTGAGGGAAAAATACAAAGGACCTAAAGGGTTGCTTTGTTGAACAATGCCTTTAGAATTAATAATGCTGCCTTTGTATAGTAGACGAGAAAGAGAAACATATGCAAAATGTCCAATAATGTAAACAATAACAACATGCATTGATGTTGATCATGGTAAATGGTATTAAATAAATTCTTTGTGTCTATCTTAGCCACAGTGTTTGCTGCCATCTCAGTGTTAAATAGTCGAGCCATGGTATAGACATGGGTTGTATGTGCGGTACTCTTACACCATTCTTTGATACCTACATCAAGTTGAATTGGAGCAAACCCTGGGCCAAGTGAGGGACAATTTGGCTGCTTATCCTCAAAGATATGGTCAACAGTGATAGGATGGCAACATCTGCCCTCTTTTTTAAATAAGGCAGTCAGGTTTTCAGAAATCAATGTGGTGACCAAACAAAGTTACCTCACTATACAGAAGAGCATCGGAGACTCAACTGAGAGCCCCCACAAGTTGGTAACAGGTGAAATGAAATCCAGCAGATATCCACCAGGGTGAAAGTCATCTATGCTACCACTGCTGCAAGATTTAAAAGACATTATGGCAGCCTTAATATCTCCAGTAGAGACTTAGAGTGCAGGGATAGGGTTCTTGGTTGCTCAGTGCCTAAGGATGTTTCGTACAAAGAATTTGCAACATGCCACTATTCAGAGTAGGTCATGAACCAGCTGACACAAGAGCTCAGACAGCTGCCCACACACATTGTTAACCATGAGCTTCAATTGGACTAATTACCCAAGTTTAGAAATGTCCATCTTAGTATCTTGCTGTTAAGGTTAATTTACTGAATGCACCAATGGTCTGCTGGTGGAAAAATATTCCTGCAAATGAATGAGATAATATTTTGTGTTATAATTGAATTTTTGGATTCTAGGTGGTGATGGTCACCTTTTCCAAACAGGGCAAGAATATAATGAGCTATTTAAAAAAAAAAAAAAAAGGCTTAGTCCAATTAGATATATTGGCAATAATGATGAGGTGTGTCTCACATTCTTAACCATTTCCCCAGGGATAAGGTTTCTCTGTCTTGTGAAGGCAACTTTTAAAAGAGAAGAGTTTGCAGCAGTAGAGAAAAAGAGGAATTCAAAGAGACAACTTTTATATTGGCTGAAGATGTTGCATTGGAAGCAAGTAGACATTGTTTCATGATTGGCAGATGACACTAAGCAAATGAATGAATCTGGTTGTGATAATCAGTTCTTCATGAACATTATTGGATGAGAGTGTGTTGTTCATATAAATACAACTGAAGTAGAGTTGTTGTGTGTCAGGCAGGACTCATCAAATTCAGTTTAAATATTAAATTGATATTTACTGAATATTTGGAGTTGAGTGATTTTAAATGTTAAGAAGGAAATATATATTTTTTTAAATTTCCACTTTTATTCATTCTGGATATTTATACATCTCAATAATTAGCATTCAGCATCTCCTCTATAATACCAGACCATTGGATACATTTTTTTTATGAGTGGTGATGGGTATTCAGGGTGGTGGCTAGCATAGTAAAATTTTTGATATAAAAACTTAATCCAAGGTTATAATATATATTTACCCAACCCCTTCACTACAAGCAGGATCTGATCCAAGATCAATTTTCGTTTTAAGTGGAGTACAGGTGTTTTCCTTCTCCTTGATTGGTTGCTCTACCAAGGTTAAAGAGCCCAGTCTACATTACTATTTACACATAGCTGTGTGTGGGGAGAAGAGATGGATTCATGCCTTTCTAAAGGTCATTAGTTTGAAGTGAAATGCAAACAACCTCATTCAGGATTCGAATTCTGGTCACCAATTCCATTTCTGACACTGATAACTGTTACGCCATGAGTGCCACGCAAGTTATCAGAGTCAATTTTTCAGTTCAGAGCAGAAAATTAATGGATTTCATGTTTTAAGAACAACCACTTCTGTTCTACTTGAGAAATGAACAACTACAAAATGAAAATCATTCAATAAAAAATTCAATTGAATTTAGATAAGTATTCTCTTACCTGAAATTCCAGCTTGTAAAACATGAAACAATTTGAGAAATATCTTAAAATGAACTATAACATAGCTGTATTAAAACTATATATGAGGATCATTAAATAAGTTTCCAGACTTTTTTTCGTATGGGCACTTTTATTGATAGTACACACATGAAACTCTAGTCCCCTTCGAAGTAATCTCCTCCAGCTGCAATGTACTTGTACCGTTCCAACAACTTCTGGAAGGCCCCATGGAAGTCCTCTTGTGTGAGCATGTCAATGACCTTCGTCACAGCCTCTTTCATCTCCTCAGTTGTCTCATATCGACAGCCTCTGAGCGTAGGGAATAACCAAAAGTCACAGGGAGCAAGGTCTCGACTATAGGGAGGATGAGGAAGTGTCTTGATGCCCATCTTGGTCAAATAGTCTGTGACAAGGATGGAGTTGTGGACTGGTGCATTGTCCTGGTGGAAATGCCACTGACCCGATTTGAAGAGTGCTGGCCTCTTCCGACGGAATCTCTTGCTCAACTCCCTTACAACCTCAACATAGTGACCCTAACCCCTTGGCCAATCAACTCTGGTGTATTGACTTCCTTACTCCTCCCACACCTCTCTTCATCCCTCACAGACTCCCTGCCTTCCTTGAATCTCTTATGCCACTCAAAAACTGATGCTCGATTAATGCAAGATGCTCCAAAAGCAGTCTGAAGCATTCCATATGTTTCTGTGGCATTTTTTCCAAGTTTAAAACAGAATCTTATTACATATCATTCTTCTAAAGTGTCCTCATGTCCAGATTGCATTTTTGAAATTCACCAGCTGTGACAATCAGGCTTTAGTAGGGTGTATTCCAATTGCTGCGGTAGCTGTTCATTTAAACCTGAAATCATAAAAATTTGTTCAGTCATCTCATAAGATGTATAGCAATAACATACTGAATATTCAAGAGTCTACGACAATTTTAAATGCATGTACAAAAAAGTCTGGAAACTTATTGAATGTACCACTGGGTGTATCATGAGTTACCAAAGGAATATATATGCTGTTATCACTGTTCTACTTCTGTACTCTTATAGCCACAGGGATAACACACTAAGAGGACATTCACTTTGGTTTGTGGGGAAGGGGTGTTTGCAAGATGTGTTTAAATTTGTTTTTTAAAGAATCTCTCAAAACATTGTGAATTGAATTATCATGACAAAAAAATCCATCGAACACTTACGCACAACACATGGAAACACTGGACAGCTGTTTTGACCTTATCAGGTCAAATCAGCAGTGTATACCGTGATCTCCACCACTGGTCATGGTAATTCAATTCACAATATAATTCCTCTACTTAAAAAAAAAAAAAAAAAAAAAAAAAAAAAGTATATTTATATCCTTGCTGTTGAGGTTGTAATAATTACGTGGATGCGTATTTTTAATCCTCTTTGGAAGACGTGGCCTTGGAGGTGACTGTGTCCTCTGTAAAGAGTACAGATGTAACTTGCAAGACACATTCAGGTAGTTAATTTGGCGTCACTTGTGTGTGATACTGGTAGCTCAGTTGTAGAGTTTTGGCTCTACAATCTGTGGTTGCCGGTTCGATCTTCAGTGGTGGAGATCACAGTATACACTGCGTATGAAACCTAATAAGATTGAAACAGTTGTCCAGTGTCGTTTGCAAGTGTTCGCCGGATTTTCTTGTAATGGTAATTCAATTCACAATATAATATAGATCACTCAAAACATCATTAGCAATGAATGATATCTACAACACCTGGAAAGAATTATAAGAGTAACACACCTAAAAATTGTTCATTCTCCACCTTTTTTTTAAAATTTTATTTAGCAGTAAATAAACTAATAATTGATAAGATATAATACATGTTTTTTTTTACTTGATAGCTGAGAATTCTGGCTTCATAAAATATTTGTTAAACAAATCTGATTAAATTATTCAAATTAAAAGCAGAATCTTTTTCCCAGCCATGAAGAGGAAAATATTATAAAATAATCCAATGTAGATGAAAAACAATGAAATTCATTGATAAAAAATTTAAAAAAAAAATTAATACTTAGTTCCCCCCCTCTCTTAAAGCTTTTACGACAGTCTTAATTCTTTCAGGCATGGATTTCAATAATTTAAAACAATATTTTTCATCAAAGCAGTTCCGACTTTCCAAAATGACAATTAATAGATCTATTTTGGAGATGGAGCCTTCTTATGAACCATTTTTTAAAAGTTTCCACCAGAAATTTTCAGTTGGATTTAGATCTGGACTATTCAGTGACTATGCTAACTTTAAAGACCTTAACTGAATAAAGGTTTTAATCCTCTTTGTTTTGATAGATGCTTTACTCTACTGAAAAATGACTATCACCAAATTAATTTTCCATTAATGGAATTAAAAAAAATTATACAGGATTTCCGTATACACATTTGCCTGCAGAAGTAATGACTGATGTCTCCTCTGATTCTTTGAATGACATGTTATCCCATATCATGAATGGTTTGGGAAATTTACTTGTTTTCTTCAGGCAATCATCTATATATGTTTTCATTTGAATGGCACATGGCGAAAGTTCCAGCATCATCACTAAGGCCAATGTGGATTCTTGATTTATCACTGAATATTACTGACATCCAATTGTCCAAACACCATGATTATTTTTCTTTAGCCAACTTTAACCTCATTTTCTTGTTTGTATGTCAGTATTGGTTTTCATTTGGCTTTTCTCTTTGTAAATCCCATTTCATTCAGCTGATTTCTTAAAATAAACTGCCCTCTTTTCAGTCTATTTCACTACTTATTGCCATCTTGAATGAATTAGACAATTCTTTCTATTGTTTCAAATGAAAGTTCTTTTGTTGGATTCAGGTTTCCTTTCAATTAACTATGCTTAACTGTTTGTTGTGGTCTGCAAGAACCTTCTTTTAACTTTAGATTATTTTTGTCGGGGGTAGTAGATATAGTTCAATGCTAAAAATGTTTTGAGAGATTCGAAATAAATGAATAAACAAATAAAATAAAAGAAATGTTGTTGAGGGTATAAATAAGCACACTCCAAACTATTTTTTCATAAAACGTTAATTTTCTTCAAAACCAAAGCTACAAAGTTTTCATTATCTCTAGTGGAATATTATACAATTAAAATGGATGTTATTAGGTTTGATTTATTTCCATACTCTACAACATTGTTGTGACCAAACAGACAAAACACTATATCTAATATGGTAACTGCTCTAGGGTTTTCTCAGGCAACACTACCAAGAGTACATAAAAAAACATGGGAATTCTAGACAGACATCAAGTGGCTCATGAAAACTTCAGGTACCAATAGGTGATATAAGAATTGGACTACTAGTGACTGACAAAGATGGTGACCATTGATGAAGATGAACATCATATTGTAATGCAAATCTGGTGACAGTGAGGTTATCAGTCAATACACTATACAAAGAACATTGCATTTCATTGGAGGTTGACAACTGTCACCCAACAAGAATGTTGCTATTATTGACATCAGTCACTGCCTCTCATTGTCTGAGAATATTGACATTGGACCATGTAACATTGGTGCTATTTCATCTGGTTAGATAAATTTTTCAAACTTTCATGTTGATGGAGCCTATATAAGGTTGTGGATACAGTTGTTAAGCAGGGTGTTGTGCAAGCTGGCAGTGGCTCTATAATGGTATGGAGTATGTTTTGGTTTGGTTTTATGGCATATCAACTATTGTACGTTATTTAATGCCAGATTCATTTTTATACATATAAACAGTCCTATTTCAAACAATCCAGTTTAGCATAAGTACACAGTATACAGCTATTTGACCCATAGATAGGACTATCAGGTGCTATCACTCTGGGCCAGAGTGGACCTGGGAGTAATGGAAATAAAGGGTTACTCCACATTCCCCAAAGCTCCAGCATTACTGGAGCCTCACTGTCAGATTGTTCAGTGTCATATCCAGGACACTCATTGGGGAGTCTTACTGCTCTGCAGAGATGCAGTCGGTGTATTCTGCAGCCCCAGACAACTGGAACAGGAGTGTATGTTTTAGAATTTGCAGGGACCAATAGTGAAACTAGAGCCTTGACAGGTGTGACATATGCAGATCATTTACACCCTTTCTGCTTGACAAGCACCTCCCCCCCCCAACACAACTGCAGGGTTGATGGTTTGTTCTTGCATGATAACAACAATGCAACAACCTCACTTTCATATCATGATTCTAGGAACACTTAGAGTAATACTACATTTTCATGCTTCCCAGGTCATTGAGCAGGTGTAGCATTGCTTTGTTTTAAAGGCATGTCAACTTTTATGAGTTATTTAATACCAAAGCCATCAAAGTAGAAGAACAGTAGCAGCACTATTTAATGCATGACTGGGAGGGGTGGTGGTGGTAAGGAGGTTCATATCATTGCCAAAGAGTATTCATATCTACCCAACCCCTCTGCTTGGGCAGGATATGACACAAGGTCAATTTTTAAGCAGAGTTTAACAGGTTTCAATTCAGAGTTTTCCTTCTCCTAGACTAGTTGCCTCACCAAGGCTGAAGAACCAGTCTGTCCTACTATTTACCCATAGCTGGAGGGAGAATAATTGGATTCATACCTTTCCCAAGGGTATTAGTGCTATGTGAAATGCAATTAGCTTGGTCCAGGATATGAACTCGCATTGTTGTGTCCATTTCCTATGACGATAACCATTACAGCACGGGCACCTCCCAAGAGTATTAGTCTGAAAGTGAATAGTGAAATTGGGGGTTTAAACTCAACTATGATGTTGCAGTTGTGCACATCATCTATTATGCCCTGAATACTCCGTGATCAGGTAGAGAATGTGTTGCAGATCTTATCAAATTCCCTCAACGAACAACCAACACAATTATGGACAATCTTGGAATGAGCCTGGATATATCCATGCAACATCTCCAGTACTTTACTGATTATTCTGAGTCTTGTAGCCTCCATAAATTAGGAGAAGGAAACAGTTATATGTTATGCAAATGTCTAATATTTTTGAAAAGGTAAAAAAGAAAAGAACAATGGAACAAAAAGCAAAGATTTTTTTTTTTTCAGAAAAAAAAGTTTGAGGGTATAGAAAATTGTTGACTTTTAACCCATAAGACTTACAATTATTCACACACATGACTGAAAAAAAAAAAAAAAAAGCAAAACAAAAATGGGTAAAAATATCGTGTGGCAGGCACAACAAGCAAAGTTGGTCATAATATGTCATAAAATAGAAATAAAAGTGATGAACAAAGTATATAGTAGAAAAAATATACTTTGCATAAAGTGTAATTAAACAATATAAAAGCTGATATAAATGTTAAAAATGATAAAAAAGATGACAATTATAGAATTATGTGAATTGCAAAAAATTGAATCAACTGTACAAGTATCACAGAAATGGGTGAATAAAAGGAGAAAATTATATTAAATTTGGGACATAGTGTACAGGTGCTAATCGACTTGAGAAAGTCATGAATCCATCATTCTCTAGCTATGGATAAATAGTTGGGCAAGATTTGTTCTTTAGCCTTGGTTAAGCTACTATTATAAGAGAAGGAAAACTGACCAGACTGAGGTGGAGGGGTTGGGTAAATACACATTGTAGAGAGGTTGTATTTACCCAAACCTTCCAGTGTATAGTATATTGACTTATGGCTGATTGGTCAGAACCTAATCGGTTTGTAAGTCTGTCACCCAACTGAAATAATAAAAAGTAAAACATTTAATAATAAGTCTTTTTTAAAAAAAAAAAACTCATAGGGAAAATGAGAGGGAAAAAAATCATAGAGATAAAGAAATTATACCAAGATATGTCCCTTTGCCCTTTTTCTAAATCAGTCAGTCTACTAAAATTGCATATCCTGATAAACATAAAACTGAAAATAAAAATTTTCATATTCATATCTTTTTAAACTTTTAAATACATAAATTATGTTGTCAGAGAGAATAAAATTGAAATCACAGTTGAAGCAAGATTAGGAAAAAATTAAGAAAAAAAAAGAGAAAAGAAAAAAAAAAAAGGTAGTTGGGAGGTTATTGTTTCCGACTTTGAAATGGGCACCTTGCATGGTGTAATTAGCTATCTAGTCTAGCTGATTATTGTTAGTGAATTCGATTCTCACAGGGTACCCAATGCTTTGGGATAGCTTAACTAAATAAATAACTATTTAACTTTTTGATGGGTTAGCTATAGGCTTCTCTTTCTGAAAATCCTATGGACAATTAAAATAGTAGATATCGGGGTATATTAATCATCTAGTACGACGACGAAGTGCTGTCCAGAAAGATACCAAAGCTCGTATTGTTTGTTTCAAGGTGTGATAACCGAGAAAGAAAATCTTAAAACAAAAAATAATCCAAGGGAGGCAACTCTTGTAAAACTAACTGTGAAGGAGGAAAATTGAAGATGGAAAACTTTCCGACGCTTTAACAATCGAGTTTCCCAGAAATTTTAGAAAATGGTAAATTATAACTACAGTTATTGACTACAGTAAATGAGCATTTACAATGAAAAGTGGCACAGATATTTGTATGGATCTGTCAAGTTTTATTAAATGCAAATAAAAACAAAAATTAATGCAAGGACTGGACCAAACAAAAAATCCCATAAAAAACAAAACAATGATAAAATCGAATTTTTTTTTTATTGCCACAAACTTTAATGAAACTTTAATAGTTTAGATGCATATAGGAAGTGATTATTTTCCTTGATTATTGTTGTCAAAGGTCCCTTAGCTGTAGCTAAAAAGTATTTTCGAAAAAGAAAATTCTCAGAAATACCAAAACAATAAGTAATTTCTAACAATTTTCTTTGATTTGATATCCTAATTTGTTATTAGTCCTTTACAAATGACTTGTAAACAGTTATCTTAATTTGAAAAATGTCCCATTGTGGTATACAATGATAGTGGTCTATCACTTGATATACTAATTTGTGATTAGTCCTTTACAAATGACTTGTAAGCAGTTGTCTTCATTATAAAAAGGTCCCATTGTGGTATACAATGATAGTGGCCTAACACTATATATGCTAATTTGCGATTAGTCCTTTACAAATGACTCGTAAGCAGTTGTCTTAATCTGAAAAACGTCCCATTGAGGTATACAATGATAGTGGCCTATTACTTGATATCCTAATTTGTGATTAGTCCTTTACAAATGACTTGTAAGCAGTTGTCTGAATTTGAAAAACGTCCCATTGTGGTATACAATGATAGAGGCCTATAACTTGATATCCTAATTTCTGATTAGTCCTTAGCTAATGGCGAGTAAGCAATTGTCTTAGTTTGAAAAAGGTCAAATTGTGGATAGTGGCCTATCAACTTGATGATATTGCAAAGAAATTAAATCGCCATCGTTCTATCAATTGACGTGTTCCTTAAAAATTAAAAGAAAACTGGAAATTATCATCAAAAAGAAGGTTGTGGCTGCAGAAGAAAAACCAGTGCATTTGAAGAGAGAAAAATTGTTAGAGCTGCAAAATGACGGTACAGTGCAACATGACAACTCAAAGATAAGTTGAAATTAATCAAATTTTTATTGTTGCCCAATATTATATATTTATAGAAGAAGAGATAGAATCACTTTTCTTTAAGAACATCAAGGTCTGGAAATTCAGCTGAAGTAGATAGATTGATTTTAATGGAATATCAACTGGTCTAGGGTTATTTTATACCTAGAGGTTGGGGAACTGCATTCATATTTATATTTTTTTATATTTATACTTGTGGCTTATGAGCTTTGGCCCAGTTATATGATATTGAGTATTTCAATTGAATAGAAAACTTGCACATGATGGTATAACCTCAGGTATTCCTACTGAACACAAATAATTATTTAGTTTCAAGTAATCATTTCTGTTTAATAATAATTATTTGTTTGCACACAGTTATAGGGTTAAAACTACTAATGATAATTGTTAGTAAACAATTATAGCATCAAGCAATTATTCTTAATTCAGATCACATCAAGTTTACTTATCAAATATGAATGCTTTTTAAACAGATCTATTTGACCCCCTATAGTTGGGACTCTAACAGGTACTATCACTCAGGGTCAGAATGAACCTAGGAGTAATGGCAATGAAGGGCTACTCTAAACTCCCTTGATCTTCTGAAATGGAGCCACACCATCAAATTCAGTTTAGAGTCATACACAGGACAGCTCTTTTTTCGGGTGGGGGGTGTTACCTCTTTGCAGGAGATGCAGTCAGTGTATTTTAAGCCCCACTGATAAAGTGAAGTTGACAGTAAAAGTTTAAGATCAATTAAGAATGAACACCAGGTATGTCTCATGGTATAGTGGTTAGCAAATTAGCCCTGCAGAGCACTGTTAGTGAGACTGATTCTTATTGAGTGCCCAATACATCTGACCTTGAGCCAAATGAAGCTTAGTAAATGAAAATTAAGAATGAACAATTGAATTCTAAATTAATTCTTGATTAAAACTATTTTTGATAAAAGTCATTTTGATAATAAACATTTAAAGAAAATTTGGAAACCTTTTTATTCTTTGGCTAAATTTCTAAGATGAAGCTTGACAATTGTAATCACTGTGAATATTTTTATTTTTTGCAGTTGAGTAAAATTGGTTATTTGCTAAAAAAATAAAATTTGTTAAATAAACCCCACCAACTTCAACCAGATATATTAATCCCATTTTTGAAAGGCAAAAGATAAGTGGAGGTGGGAGTCCTTTAATTCCTCAATCATTTATGAAGGAATAGAAAAGGAGGAAACTTTTATTGATTTATTTTACAATGAAATTAAGTTGAGATCTAAAATAAAATATTTTACTATGCATTTAACTATTATCATATCTAAATTAGGCCATACAGAAGGTCATATTCAAAAAGAGATCCCAGGAAAAAATTCATGCATATATATATATATATATATAGATATATATATATATATATATATATATATATATATATATATTCTACAATAACAGAAAGTAAAAATTGTATTGAATAGTTTTCAATCAGTCAACCAATCAAATTATTTTCTTAGATACGAATAAACATCATGCATTGTCTTGGTTTTAAAAGACTGATCAATAAAGAGAAAGGCCATTTCCATTTTCAACATAAAGAAATAAAATCTGAACAATACTGACCTATAAATCAGAAAGGGCCTTTTGAAATTAATGTAAAGTGTGTGTGTGTGTATATATATATATATATGTATATAAACACTTTAGGATAGCAGAGTCAACAGTAATCAGTGACTGTCAGTTTTTCAACTATGCAACCATTAGACCACATGGATCCCATGTGGTGGGTACTCTTTTATATTCTGTTATGTGGAACATGATGGGAAAGGTGATCTAATTTGTGGGGCATTCTGGGAAAGAGTAATTTAGTTTACACAGCATGGTTATATTGACATGGCTATATTGTATTAATTTTTGATTTGCTAAATTTACCCTATGATATTTAATTTCTTATTTTCTAGTTTTTATTTCTTTTTCCATCAGTGCAGCAGTGCTTTGATCACCAACAACATATGTCATATAAACTTTTTGGACAACATATATATATTATATACACACACACCATATAAAAGAAAAACCTTTAAAAATTACTCGCTCTGAATCACCGACATGTTGTTTTTGATTGACTGTGAGGAAATACGGCACCTAGTTTGAACACAGCTTTCTCATTGACAAATGTTCAGGCAAAAATTTCAATTTACAATTGGCCAAAACAAGTTTGTAGAGTTTTTTGGTGTTTTCCGGGACAACTGCCCAATTTGGGTGACCTGAGCATTAAACACCATTTGTGTTTGTATGACAGCGTTTAAAGTCAGCATATCACCTCTTAACCATTGTTTCTGATGAAGCAGAGTCTGAATAACACTTATCAAGCCATTGCTTTGCTTGAACAGTATTTTTCCCTATTAGAAAGCAATGCTTTATCAACACAGAAAATTGAGATTTTTTTCATTGTTTTGAAAATTTGCAACAGCAAGTAGTAAAGTTGGTGAACGTAGTTGAGGGGGACCCAAAGGCTCCCTTTTCAATAGATACTACACCAAAGTGTAGGGGAGGGTGCTACTCCTTTCCCTGGATTGCTCCACTTTACCTTTGATACGTACCTTATATTGCTGAGTGTTAAGCAAGGCGGTATCAAGTATCATAAAGTCTTTGGTATGATGCAGCCTGAGATTGAACCCGGGTTTCCTGGATCATTGGCAAACACTCTACCCACTTGGTCAATGAGCTTCACTTAAATAACTAATTTGTAAACTAATAATCTGATTGGGCTCAAATTTTGACACATGCCATTTGAAGGTTAGTACTTTATAAAAATCATATGGATTTTTTATTAGTGGCGCCATCTATATGACAGACCTGGGACTTATTGAGTGATGTGTTTTATATATATATATATATATATATATATATATATATATATAAATCCGAACAAAGCAGAGTTATTCCCCCTAGATAAGTAAGCAGTGAAGTAGTCTAGCTAGAAAGAAAAAGAAATGCAATCTTCACTTCCTCTTTCGCAGTGTTGAGAATTAGAGCTGTTTATTCAGCCAAGTTCTTTCAACAAGGCATTTGCTTTCCCAAAATAGAAGTATTCACTTTCTAAGCAACACTTGTTGAAAACTTTTGGTAATCCCCACCAAAATCTAACGTCCTTAAGTTTATAAAAAAACCCAAAAAACTTATCGTTTTTAGAATTAATGGTGCTTTAAACAAGTTTATTTTAACAGCAATTTGATCTTTGGAGAAGCAAAACATTTTCCCTTTTCTCCCAAACAGTCGTCAGAATTGTATATCTTTTTTAGAATATCAGTCAAGTTGGTAGATTTTTGCTGTTTTGCCAGAAAAAGTCTAATTTTGTTAAAAGTTTAATATAATAAATAAAATTGATAAAAATAGCACTAAAGGGCATAGCATTTCATAACTAACATTCTTATAACCAGTCAGAAATGATATGAAAAATTTATTTCATCAGTATACATCAAGGGTAGGGTTTTTGTTTCTTTGGGGTAGGGACTAATGAAAAAGATTTAAAATACAGTCTTTTGAGGAGTAAAAGAAAATTCAACTTAAATCTTCAAATAATATCTTTAGGTTTCCATCCATAAACTAGTTTGTTCAGGTGATTAATAATAATAATAATCACATAAGCAAATGCATCAAATTAGTGTAAAAAGAGTATAAGACTAGATATGACTGGGTGGAGAAGGTGATCCATAGAGAATAGTGCAAAAAATTGAAATTTGACCCAACAAACAAATAGTATATGAATCTGTCTTAGAGAATGAGATGCACAAAATTCTCTGGAATTTTGAGATACAAACAGATCACCTAATCTCGGCTGTAGGATCAAACTTAGTGAACAAAATAAGAATCTGCTGAATAGTGGCTTTGGCTGGCCAGATGGATGACCGAGTGAAAATAAAATAAAAGAAAAAGAGACCTTGTCAGAGAACTTAAAAAAACTATGGAAGGAGATGGTGATACTGATTGTAATTGGTGAACTTGAACGATCCCTAAAAGCTTACTAAAAAAACTGGAAGACTTAGAAATCAGAGGATGAGTGAAGACCATCCAGACTACAGCATTAAGATGAGTCTGAATACTGAGAAATGTCCTGGACTTGTGATCACTCAAACTTTAGTGAAAGCCTATCAGTTAACGCTGGTGTAAAAAACTCACAGAGTAATAATGATAATAAATGACAGGAAAAGAAAAAATATCTTTAATTATAGATTATGTTAATGTTCAAAGAAATTAAATTTCCAAAAATAAAAATATGGCAAAATGGTCAAAATGAGAATTTATGAACAAAAAAAGAAAAAAAAAATCAGTTGTAGCAGTTATTTATATATCACAAAAGGTGCTTCAGAAAAATTGATATCTTTTTCTTAATCAAATGATTTGATCAATTTTTAAGTGATTTCAAATTTTATGGAGAAATAACTCAAAATTCTATGTTTAATGCTTGATATATTTTCTATTTTTAGATATAGAAATACCAGAAAAAAAAGGTGTTTAAACAAACAGAATTTTGAATTGTTTCTACAAATGTTGTTAAAATTTGAGATCATTTGAATGAGAATTGGTCAAATTATTAGATTAAAAAATTATATCAAATTTTCTGAAACACCCTGTATATCTTAAATGATATCCAATTTTCCTTTTAAACACCCTGCACACACACACACACACACACACATAAAAGGGTATTTCAGTAAATAGGGGATTTTTTTTTGAGGAAAGCAAAATTAAAGTGACTCAAAATGATACCAACATATGCCACCTTGAACTTAAGCAAATTTAGAGGAAAATCTTTATGAAATCATTGAGAGAAAAAAAAAAAAATACAGCAACAAAATGAAACAGATTTTATTAGATCATGGGAAGGTATCTAAGTGACTGTTTCATATTTTTGGAAATATCCATGAGACAATATAAGTGATATAAACAGCTTATTCTAAAGTCTTCAATCTAAGGAAAAATTCACCATAGAACATAATTTTAAAGAACTACCATTTTTAGACAGGTTCATTATAAACTAAAATAACCAAATTATCACAGATATTTATCACAAACCCACAGACATTCAACAATATCTTCATTTTAAGAGTCATCATATTCAAAGCTGACCCCTCCCCCACCTAAAAACAAACCATCCATTCCTTACTTCCTTTTTTGCATGTAGGATCTGTACCATAGTCACAAATAAAAACCTCTAACAGTTCTACCTAGAAAAACTATATCGTAATCCTCCATCTGAGAGGATATCCTGAAACATTAAGAAATAAGGGATTTGAATGAGTAAAAAATACTAGAAAAACTAAGAACGTGTAAAAAAACAACAACAACAACATAGCAATGAACAACTATTAGCACATCTCAACATACAACAGAAACAATTGAGAATTATTTACAGAAATATCAAAGAATCAACATTGACTAATAAAAAAAGGATAGAATTAATAGCATATTAAACAACAAAATTAAAAGAAAATGTCAACCAAAGTATTTAAAACACACACAGCATACGGGATCTCAAAATGCAAAAATAATAAATATAAGCATAAAAGGAAAATCCTAAATTTTTGAAAACCCCCAAACAACATTCATAATAAATAGAAATCTAAGTAGTAATAGCCAAAAAGTAGTTTACATAATCTAATACACAAACTACAATGAAATTTATCAGGGATGAACCCAAATACTAAACAATAGAGTCTCTCTACACAAAAGCAATATTAAATTATCACACAGAAAACTTTATGCATTGAAACACCTTAATAGATGTAGCAAAGGAAACTTTAAAATAATGCCAATCTACCAGACTCATTAAAAAAAAAAAAAACATCATAGAAAGATTTAAACCATCATTAAACAGATCCTAACTTCATGTGCGCACACACACACACACACTGACTGGCTTAAAAACACATCTATGTAAAGAGATAAATACATTCACACACATTATATATATATATATATATATATACATACATACATACACACACACACACACACACACACAACAATATAAACAATACACACATCCACTGGAATACCTCACATACACCTTAATTCCCCAAAATACACACAAGGAGGTGCTTGTGGTGTAATAATTATCATCAGAGGGAATGGACACAGCATACTGAGTTCAAATCCTGGACAAAGCTGTTTGAATTTCACAGAGTGCTAATACCCTTGGGAAATGTATGAATTCAATTATTCTCCCTCCAGCTATGAATAAATAGTAGGGCAGACTGAGACCTTTAACTTTGGAATGGTATCCATTCTAGGAAAAAGAAAACTGAATTCAAACCTGTTGAACTCTGATTAAACGTTGATCTTGTGTCAGATCCTGCTCATTTGGAGAGGTTGGTAAATTTTTAAAAACACACGCATATATATATATATATATATATATATATATTAGACACAAGAGGTAAAAGAGAAAAAAAAAGAGAGGAAAGAACAAAGATCATTGACAAAACAGCCAAAAATCATCAGCCAAAAAAAAAAAAAAAAAAAAAAAAAAAAAAAAAAAAAACGCCAATGATACAGGCAATCAGAGACCTGGAGTCAACTAGAATCAACCAGAACAATTTATCAATCACCCTTGATTATAAAAAATATTCACCACACAACAAACAATTCAATCATCTGAAGATAACTAGAATGTCTGAAATAAGTTGCACAAATATATATATATATATACACACACACAAAGACGGAATAATAACAAAAAACTTAAATACCAAATATGAACTGATTTGTGGACCTTTTCATTTTAATATATAGTAAAGTAAAAAGTAGGCGACTATAGTCGAGTGGGACCTGAAGGCTCCCTTTTCAATAGATACTACACCAAGGTGTAGGGGAGAGTGCTACTCCTTACCCAGGATTGCTCCACTTTACTCTTGATACATACCTTATAATACTGAATGTTAAGCAAGGAGGCATCAAGTACCATATTTTTTGAATGAATCGACCTAGGATTGAACCCTAATCTCCCGGCCATTGGTGAACACTCTACAAAAAAGGCCAATGGGCCGGTATTTTATACGGTTGCCAACTTTACTTACTTATCTTAATATATACATATATAAACTTAACAAAAATTGCACATTATAGCAAGATGTTTTTATAAATACAATACACTTAAAATTCTCTTAGAAAATAAAATAAATTTCAATAAACTTTGCAAGTGAATGAAACTTTCGTGGGATCCAAGTTTGTGCTGAACATCATTTTTATTGATAAAATAACGATAACAATGAAATGTTAATCAGAATTCTTCACTCTTTCCTAAATAGAAGCTACAATTCAATACTGCAGTAGGATTTAATTAAAAACAAGTAACAGGGATAAATGTCATGTTGAAGTTATATGCTGAAATGGGATGCTAATTTGATTTCTAACTGTTTCTTTGCTGATTCATGTAGTAAAAAGGAAATTATGGAAATTGCTTCAATTTTCTAATACCATAAAATTTGACTTGATAAGGAAAGCAAAGTAAATAGAAATGAAATTTTTGTAATGCAGTTAAACACGATAAAAATCAGTGACAGCCTATAAATATCACTAATTCCAAGATTTTCTTTGGTTTAAATTCTCAAATCTTTTAAAAAATTAATATCCTATTTTTAAATTTTTGAAATTGTAGCAGATTAATAAGCAATTACCTAAATATAACCTTTTCTATTTAATGGAAAACTGAAATTTCTGAAAATACCAATAAAGTTTTTTTTATTAAATAAGTTCATTAATTTGGACATTTTTCAAATTTGTCAACATTAAAAAAGAAAGAAAAGGAAAAATAAAAATCAAGATTTTATTTTAATAATTGAGGGAAAAGTCTTTATATCAATACAGTAGTATCTATCTATCAATCTATAAGTGTAAGATGTACATCAAGAGGAAAAGAGAAGAATGATATTCTTATATTAAAATTAAAGAGAAAATAAAGGATGACAAAACATTTGCTTTTTGAAGATAATTATATATTCTTTGTAAGTTTATTTCCTCACCTTCCCTACAATCACAAGACATGTTCAGTGGGGGACCCCCCCCACTACAGGAGGATTTAATACAGAATAAAAGAAGGATCCAATGATCCAAAGTGAGAACAAAAGCTAAGAAAGATGTCAGGGGATATGCCAATATTTTATTAGATATATTATTCATCATAAATAATATTTTTCATTTGTCCAAGTGGGTAGAGTGTTTGCCAATGGTCTAGGAGACCTAGGTTCAATCCCAGGTCACTTCATACCAAAGACTTTAAAAATGGTACTTGATACCGCCTTGCTTAACACTCAGCAATATATATATCAAGGGAAAAATGTAGCAATCAAAGGAAAGGAGTAGCGCCCTCTCCTAAACCTCGGTGTAGTAGCTATTGAAAAGGGAGCCTTCAGGTCACTCTCAACTACAGTTGCCAACTTTACTTTTTTACTTATTAGATTGTACTGTATTTATGTATATTGCTTAGTTTTATGATATATCAATCCTTGTTAGGTTACCTAATGCCAAAGATTTTTTGAAAGCAATTGTATCGTTTTCAGTAAATAATGATAAACCTTTGTAAACAAATGTAACTTCAAGAAACTGTTCTTAAAACAAATAATTTGTAGACAATTATATGGTTTCAAGTAGTTCTATCTAATACTAATAATTTTCAAACTGATCTATTTGACTCATTGATGGCACTCTATTAGATATTACCACTTTGAGTTCAAGTGGACCTGGGAGTAATGACAAAGAAGCAGGTGACTACACACTTTCTAGAGCTTTGAGAGTGGAACCTCATCATTAAATTCAGTTTAGTGTCATAGATATGACTCTAAACTGTAAATAAATATCATATATACATTATTTGGATAAATACAAATAAAGTATTAAAATATAGCATTAGTCTTTATCCTTATGGGTTATAATTAAACTGAATTTTCTATGAAGGGTCCGTTAGTCAACAGCATTTACAAAATTGGTGTGTGTGTGGGTGGGTGAGAGAGAGTTCAAATATTTTCATTTCTTTTTTTTTAAATTATTATTATAGATTGCTTCATAGATATAAATCAAATGCAGATAATGAATGTCTAGACTGACTATTATGGTTAAGGGGTATTCGTAATTCCAATTGTAGGCTGATTTGTATCAAACACATTTCAGTCAGCTCTACTTGTAGCATTAAGAACTCACTTAGAACTGATTAAATAGAGGGAGAGTAAGAGTGAGAGATAGATAGATAGATAGCACATATTATTGTATTTTTTCCTACTGCCTGTAATCTGTAAACAATGGAGAGTAATCCTTTGATTTTTATAAGACTAAGCAGGTCTTCAGCAAACAACTGACATTCACTTAGATTGGAAAAATCCTATGAAGCGATTTTCTTTCAGATACAAACAAGATTTTCCATTACATAATCACACACACACACACACACACACACACACACACATACAGAGACAAAAAGAGAGAATTTGATTCTACTCTTTAGCACCAAAAAGCTAAAGAACAGAAAAAAATGGTTTTTTTTATTAATTAAAAGTACTTTATTCTCAGCAAAAGGTTATCTGTTATTATTTAATCCTTTGAGCCCACTAAGAGCACCCCTCCTTCAATCATGTATTAACTTAAAAAGGGTAAATTTAGGCTCAAGAGTTCAGGGCTGAAAGGGTTAACACCCCAAAAGTAACCATTTTATTTTTAAGAAACCCTTCAGAGTAAGATGAAAATCCAGTAAAAAGCTAAACCAGTCGGAATTATATATCAGTTGCTCCTTCACTTAAGATAGGAGAGATAAATAAAATATTCCCTCCCTCCATTAATTCAGTGATCTGCTGGTCTAGATAGACATTTTAGCTCAATCAATTTTCAAACATTCTTTTACAGATTTTACGAGCATACAAATTACGTCTGACAATCAACAATTGAAGGATATCAATTTTAGTATGAAACAACTTAGCCAATCAAGTTTACACAATCAATTTCAGCCAATGAGAGTGAAGAGGAAGAAACAGAGTGGGGAGCTGAAATCATTTGCCAGCAAGTCAAGTTATTTTATAAAGCCAACAGCTTAAGTAAAACACTTGTCAAAACTTTTTAAATTTCTTCATAGATTTTTTCTTACTTTCCCAATAATTCAGCTTCAATTTGGCTGAGAGAATAGAACATTCAGATTGTACACTCATTTAAGAAACAAGGGCTAAATACTACTAATAATAAGCAACTAGTGAAATAGCAAGTTTAAACAAAGAACAGCCATCAAGATCTTTCATTTTTGGTATAAATATGTTTGACCAAGCTTTTAAAGTGCTACAAGTTATAAAGAGGTCAATTGACAGGGCAAGTCAGTGCTGCATAATAAAAACATCAAAGCAATGAAAGTTAAAATACATTTGTTTACTTTAGTTAAGATTAGAGAAATCAG
The DNA here is from genome assembly GCA_963585895.1 of Sepioteuthis lessoniana. Taxonomy (NCBI): domain Eukaryota; kingdom Metazoa; phylum Mollusca; class Cephalopoda; order Myopsida; family Loliginidae; genus Sepioteuthis; species Sepioteuthis lessoniana. Next base: position 1,685,236 of record OY757930.1, read on the forward strand.
GGCACTTGATGATGTAAGGATAATCTCATTAGTTGCTTGATGATGATGATGATGATGAATAGCATAATTTAATAAGTTTCCCAAGGCCACACAATTAACCCAGTAATGTGCAGACATTATTATCACAATATTTATAGCACATTAATTGTTCAATTAGATCCCTTAAAATCAGTGATCCAAATTCATTATTTTCAGAATCAATGACCAAATAGAAAAATGGCTAAAAAAGAGAATGACACAATGAACCAAATGGCTAAGTTCTTCACCTAAAAGACAAAATAAGATTAAAAAGAAAAAGAAAAAAGATTCCTTCAAAAATGAACTGGTGCTTTTTATAAAAGAATGACAGTTTGGGTCAAGTCAAAAACAAAAACTAAGAGAATGTAGTATGAAGTTATTTGAAGAGAAAAGCTTTTCTCAATCAAGCCTTGTTCTCTTACAAGAAAAACTTCATTGTGACTCATTTTTAAAGAGGTATGAATATAGATTTTATGGAAAATGATGGGAGGAAGAGGAGGAGGTGAGAGAGAAAGAGAGAAGAGGGGGGAAACTTCACAGACAAAAAAGGGCTGTTATGTCAACGGAGAAATCTGTTTGATCGAGGATTGCAAGTTTTTTTTTAATTTAATCAAATTTTTTGGTACAGACTTCTAAGGATGGTTTGGTTGATTTGTTTAATGGCATATTAACTCTTTATGGGTTATTTAGAGCTGAAATTGGATTCATTTATAAACATTTGATTGTAATCAGAACAATATTTTTAATGTTCAATAGCATTTTTTGTACACAACCATATAGCGTCAAGCAATTGTGATACTAATAATTCTTTAATAGATTCACCTAATTCACAGACTGAACTCCCAAAAGCACCATCACTAAAAGTCAGAGTGGAACAAGGAGTAATGGTAACAACAAACAGGTGACTTCAGACTCTCTAGAGCCTAAGAACTAAAGCTGCACCATCATATGCAGTTTCATGTCATACTTAGGACCCCCTCCCCCCAGTTTTTTGGGAAGAGTATTCTTACTTCTCTCCAGGGAAAACAAGTGATATATCATAAGGCCTGTTGACATATTCATTGATATACAACCAGGGTTTCTCTCTTAAAATAAGCACAAGAGGATTATCAAAAAGTTTTTTTCCTCTCTTCTCTTAGAGAGAGAAAAGGAAATTTTCTGGAGGTCAAAATTTATTTCTTTTGTAAAAGCCAAATTGGCCTTCACTCACCTGTCTATATTATCCAGTAAGAACAATCAAATTCAATCAGTGACTCACCTGAAAAAGAAAGAATAAATAGATAAATGAACATGTACACACAGAGGAAAATAGGAAACAGTTTTTTTTTTCAAATTTTGAATTTGCAAATAATTATTAGGTAAAAACATTTTTCTAACAAATGAACATTTTGAAATGAAGGACAAAAATAAATCTAAAAAATAATTTGCAATCATTGGAGTAAGATGATCATAAAATCTTATCAGCCATTGCTGTTCATTCCGTAAAATGAAACTATGAAATTTAAAAATTTTCATGAATCCCATCAGTATCTCCAGATGAACATTTATTTTTTTCAGAGAATTGAATTCACTGGTCAATTGTTCTAAACTGAGAGAGAGAGAGAGGTGGGGGTGTGTGTGTCATGGTTTGTTGGGGGTTTACATATTTGAATTCTTAAGCTGCAAACACATCTGATTAGACAAGTTAGACAAAGACATAAACAAACACACACACACATACAAACAAACACCTACACAACATTAGGAGCATTTTGAAGTTGAAATAAAAAAAATTTTGGCAGCAGGAGACAAAGAAAATGATGCCATTCAACATGAAATTACCCAGAAAAGAATTAAAAGATGTAGTGCTTGGCAAAGCAAACATTTTTGAATGGCATTAAACGAGAACAGATGTAGAATTTTTGAGAGGGGTGGCTGAATGGAGAGGCCAAAATTGAGAGAGAGAGAGAGAGAGAGAGAGAGAGAGAGAGAGAGAGAGAGAGAGAGATAGAACTTCAATAAAAGAGAAAAAGTTTAGGATTGTTCCATGTTAAGGCTATGAAAAAGAGGTGGGGGAAATGGGAAATGGTATCAGAACAAATATTTGGCACCTGGAACCAAAAGATGGAAGTGAATAAACAACCAAATTTTTTCAAGAGGAATTGGAATTTTAAGCTGCATGAGAATTGAAAATGGAAAACAAACAATTTTTATCCAAACAATTTGAAAAGCCTCAAAATATTACAAGTTGGTAAAAGATTCAACCAAGAAAGAAAAAATTGCCCAACTTTCTGCATAAAAAAAAAGAACTTATTTTAAGATATTTGGTCAACAAGGTTTAAAATTGGTGGTCTTATGAATTTGTTAAAATAAGTTGTGGAAGGTCCTGTGTCTTCCTTAGTGTAACACATGTGTACATGTGTGTGTGTGTGGGGGGGGGCTGTATTTACTCAAACCCTCCTCTACTACTGTGTTCTTGTTTTGTGTCTGTTTTCCTTGTGGGTAGAAGACCAAGATGGTATTTTGGTCGATGGCAATTCAGTTGTCTTTTTTTCCCTTTTCTCTCCTGGTGGTGTCATCCAGGATTTATTGAGAATGGGGGATGATCCCATTTATACTAAACAGGGATTTAAAAGTAGTAGTTTTATTTACTCTGTTAGTAAGTAGTCCTAACATCTGCCATCTTGGGCAGGATGTGACACAAGGTCAATCTTTAAGCACAGTAAAGCCAATTTTAATTCAGGGGTTTCCTTTCTCCTAGATAGGTTGCCTAAATAAAACTAAAAAACCCAGTCTGCCCTACTGTTCATCCATTCAGGCTTTCCCTTAAGAGCATTAATGCAAAGTGAAATGCAAACAACCTTGTTCAGGTTTTGAACTCAGGTTACCAATTTCATTTTCTACAAAGATAGCCATTATACTAAGCGCTATGTTAGTTGGTATGTGTATACAAATGACTATATATCTATACATATTTTACACATTAGTGCTTCCATACCTGTAAATGTTTACACATCACACAACCTTTCACTAATTTCTTCTTTACTGAATTAGATTGATTTTAGTAGAAACCAGTTTAGGATTCATTAATGATGAGAAGTTAAGGAATTGCATTCATTGTACATTCCTATTTACATCTTCTGTGTGTTGTTGTTTCTTAAAGTTCTATTTCATGTGGTTCTATCAAATAAAAACAATTTTTAAACAAATCTATTTGATCCATAGATGAGATTAACAGGTACTCTACCATTTTGGGTCAAATTTTGGGAGTGACTCCACACTCCCCAAGTCTCTAGAAATAGAACCTCATCATTAGATGCAGTTTAGTGTCATATTTCAGGACATTCCTGTAGGTCGTAGGTGTCTTATCCCTTTGCAGAGGGGATACAGTCAGCATATTGTAAGCCCCAATGATCGGATGATAACTGAACTAGAGAAGGCTGAGCTAATCTCTACACAAGGACTAATAATATTTTCTCCTAAGTGTTTAGTATTTTCAATTTAAGGATTGTGTTATTATCATTTAAGATTTTTATGTGAGGGAAATAAATTTTGAACAGTAGTTGTTAAAATTTATCAATAAGAAATGTTGACAATCAAAAGGTGAGACTGATGATTGTGTGATCATTTGTCACACAAAAAGCAGGTTTAACAATTAGGGTTTGTGTTGTAATATTTTTTTTAATGGAAGAGCAAAACAGCCACAGATTGACTGAATAAGTTTAACAGAGGAGGACAAGTGACAAGGCACCTTTAAAAAGTTACTCAGCATTTTAAGTGAAATAAACTAACACTCCTATATCCCATCACACCTATCCACTACCAAACAACATATTTATATATTCACAATAATACAGATGTATCCAATATGCACATACAACATTACTTAAATGGAAAGGTTGATGATTCTAGGAAAAAAAAAATCCAACTAATCTTCAGTACTTTGTAAAGATCAAAAGCAAAAAAAAAATCTGATTAAGCAAATCAACAATACTTGAATGTTTGTCACTAAATCTATAGATTTACTTATTTTTGTGTGTGTGAAGAGGAAATGTGCATGTAGATGACAGAAAGTGATATATACTTTTTTTCACCTACATATGCACATGAAATGCAACTCTAAGCTGTAAAAACATAGACACACAATTTGCATTGAAACCAGAAACAAAAATAATTGAGTTGCATCAGGGTAATTACTTCCTGATCCTACACTTTTTAGTACAATGAGGAGGTACTACCGAAAAGATCCCCAGAAACTAGATATATACTAAGAAGTTTCTGCTAACAAATGATCAGAATCCCTCTGCTGAGTCAGGTGTAAAAGTGACAATTTTAAGTTCATTAAGTTTGAAGATTTTGGCTTTATTGGATATCTTATTTACTAGAGACTTGAAAAAACAAAGCAAACTACAGCCTTTATGTATTTTAATAGTTATAGATGAGCAGACCAAATTCAATCTTCACAGGATGATTCATACTTTCTTACTTTAGGTAAATTAACAATACTTGAATGGTTTTAGAAAAAAAAAAAAATCACCCAAGATAATTTGGGCTTCAGATATTTTTCAGGTTAATATTTCTGAAAAGTAGCCATATTAAAACTGCTGTTTTTATATATCAACATCAGTCTGCCTACCAAGTAATTATCTGTTATATCTATTAAATAAGATACTCTCTCAATTATTTTTCCAGCTTGGATGGTGTAATAGTTAGCAGGTTAGCCAGGCCAACCATTAATAGTGAGTTGGTCTCACTAAGAGCCCAATACTTTCAGCCTTGTGTCACAACTAAGTAAATCTTAGTAAATAACTATTCCAATTAATGAAAGTATTCAAATGATTGATCAAAGAGAGATCATCCCTCCTATCAAGATTAGCAGCTTTCGATGGCATTCTAAGTCTATAATCTTGCAAATGACATGTACACAAAATAATACTAGTTTGACCAAGGAGAAATGTTACAGTCTAAGCAAACACCCACCCAAACGTACTTATAAACAATAAGCTACACCTATTGGCTGCCTTGACAGGCCAGCATTTTGTAAAATACACATCATTTCTTTTAGAAAGAGAAAGTGGGAGATTTCAGATTATTTTAAGATTTATATCTTAAAATGGTCTATCTTTCCTCTGTGTACTGAATGAAATATCTTGGAGAAATCTACAAACTAAAGTGTTGCCTCAAGATGTTTTGCATATACTCCTTTGATGATTTTGACAAATAATCAGAAGCTGATAAGTTGTGGATATTATTCCTCCAAAATCTGTTCTGATTTTTCCCAAGAATTTCCACAGTTTTAGGGTCAGATACAATAAGGAGAAGTAGAGAATTAGAAACTTTGCCAAGAGCAATGGCTGATAGGGACAGATGGTAAAAGAAAGTCAAGGGAATTCGTACTGTCACCACACACTGATGATGAGGATGATGACATTCTAAATGGTGGAGATGTTTTCCCTCATTTCACATGAGAAATTTACGGTAAAAGTGAACAAAAATGGGACAAAAGAATCTGTAGAGTAAATACCATATAATCTTTTCATATCATCCAATACTACTGGGGAGTATTTGTTGACTTTTGCAGTTGGAAATTGTAGGCATACCAATTAGAGCTAGGCCAACTATTTACACACCATATGTCTATATCTTGTGTGATGTGAGCCCCTGATAAGAGGCTAAAATTTAGGTCTTAGAAAGTCGTATGATATGCCAGAATATATGGTAAGCAGTTTTCCCTGACAAAGAAGAATACAATGTATAAATAATCCTGTAAAAAACATCTTGAAGATGTGACAACAATTGGACACCTGACAAACTGGCAAATACTTAACTCAGAGTTTATTAAGGTAAAAACATCAGTGAAGACCTCTATCTAAAAAACAGGTGTAATTTGTGAAGCACAATTTAAAAAAGAAAGGAGATCCATTAATTTCAAAAATCTAAATTCTTTGAGGATATTTGTTTTATCAAAGAGATCAACAAGATAGGCAGCTGGTTGAGGCAGTTAGTTTCTCTAGAAATAAAAATGAGTGCGCACTTGCACGCACACAAATAAAGAGGTAGAGGGCTTTTATTTTGGGAATTAAAATTATTAACCGTTTTCAGAAATAATACAATTGGATCAGCCCAGGATGAGAAAGAAAAATATCATATTATGGCCAAACAGCAGAAGAAGCTAGAGATAGTAAAGTATACAGAAGCTCTCACAGAATGAACAGATTGAAAAAATACAAAAATAACAAAACAAACAAAACAAACCTCCCACCCACTCCCAAAGATAATCACACTATATTTGATAGGAAGTTATTGATTTGGATTAAAACAAGATTTGTTGTTAGTGGTTGTGGTGGTAGTCAAGGGGGAGGCAGCCAGTCAATTCAAATTAAAAGAATTTATATGACTGAAGTTCTTCTTCCCACCTCTCAAATCTTTGTAGAATTCTAAACAAGTTGCTATAAGAAATTTAGACGAAAGCTAATATTTTCCAATCTGGAAAAGAAATCTAAATTCTAAGTGCCATCTTGTTTTGTTTAGTGACACAATTATGACCTTTACTCTCTATTTTGAGAGAGAGAGAGAGAGAGAGAGAGAGAGAGAGAGAGAGAGAGAGAGAGAGAGAGAGAGAGCACAAGTACAGAATGGGAGTGAGAGTGTGAAGTCATTTTAAAATTTTATAATAAGTTTAGAAATGAATAAAACACCCATTTGTTCAAATTGAATGCAATGAACAGCAAATGATTTTATGGCTTTGGAGGTCAGAATCATCAAATTGGTCAAAAGGTCAGCAAATGATTTTATGGCTTTGGAGGTCAGAATCATCAAATTGGTCAAAAGGTCAGCAAATGATTTTATGGCTTTGGAGGTCAGAATCATCAAATTGGTCAAAAGGTCAGCAAATGATTTTATGGCTTTGGAGGTCAGAATCATCAAATTGGTCAAAAGGTCAGCAAATGATTTTTTTCACTTCAACTAAAGCATTATCACTAAATCCAAATTACACATCAAATTCAGCATTTTAGCTTAGAATAGAAATACCATCATTAATATCATGTTTTGCTGTGGTAGAATCAGTAAGAATACAGATTTTGGTAATTGGATGAAATGTTTTTAAGTTTCCATTAAATGAAAAGAATTTGTTTTTCAGTTGAAGAGGATAAAGCAGTGAAGAATTTTTTCTCCCTTTAAACATTCTCAGTTACTTTTACTCTCTCAACTTCACCTTGCCAATTCTATGACCTTCTTCAGGTAAAAGACATTTGGTTGATCCATCACCAATATTGTATTATAAATTTTTGAAAAATCATTACCAACTTATAGGGCATCAATTTTCAGTATCTGTTTAGTACTAGGGTACCGATAATGCATTATTTGCAGAGAAAGAGAAAAATCATGGATATACTGAGAGTGAGAGAGAGAGAGAGAGAAAGAGAAAGACAAAATAACTGGCCATTCTTAGACAAGTAGGAGTAGAATGTATTTAACAATAAATAAAATTAACCCAAATATAAAATTTCAACTTTACTTTTGGAAAAAGGAATTTTATCCCTGAGTAAGAAGATTTCTCATTGATTAAAAATTTGTCCATTAAAATAGGTTTATTGGTCCCCTAATATATTCACAAAACAATGCTTGGTTAATATGCCAACGTTCATTTAAATACTTCGTAGATAAATCAACGTAAAATAAAAAAAAATAAAAAAAAGAAGAAAAAGCAAACAAACAACAACAAAGATATTAGTTCATCATTTTCATAGCCTCTATCAGGCCAATATTCTATCTCAGCCAGATCACACATTTTATTATTAAAACAAAAAGAAGTGCAAGACTACAAAGACAGGAGGGCAGTGTGAATATCAAGACAGTTTCTCCCACAGAGAAACAAAGAGTCTGAATAACAAAGAGGAGAGAGAGAGAGAGAGAGAGAGAGAGATTTGATTCATGAACATTGTATTCTAATAAGGACTACAAAAGATGGCAACATGGTTATATTGTTTAAAACCTGGGAAAGTTGTACGAGATCAACTAAAGGATGGAAGTTATGTCTCAGTACAATTAGACCATAATTGTTGTTGATCATAAAGAACGACAACTGTCTGAATGTCAATAGGGATTTACATACATAAAAATTGATTGGATGATGTCGACAAAATGGAGACAACGAGGACAAGTGTAAAAAGAAGAGGGGGAAACCAATTATAAAAGAAAAGGTGAAAAGGTTGCAAAGAAATAAAGAAAGAAAATTGGAGTTCTGGCAAATTTGACTCTTCACAGAAGAAAAATGGCTCTGTTTTCATGACTACAAAGAGAATGAAAAACATTGGACAAGGCATAAAAATTAAGCCAACAGTTACATTGGATTAAAATCTAAGACTTTCATAGCAAATCTTTAAGTTAAAAAGAAAAAGGCTTTTGCCTATATATATATATATATATATATATATATATATATACTCCCCACCAAGCACAGAGGAAATGGACATGGTGACCCGAGTTCAAATCCTGGACAAGGCAGTTTGTAATTCACATTGTGCTTAGTAACTCTAAGACCAAAGCCCAGATAAGAAAGTGACAGTTACCAATGTTGACCGTTTATGCTATCTTAAAATTATATATATATAAGTGGTATTGCCCACATTTTCATGCCTTATTTAATTTCAATGAAAATGTCATGCATCAATGCATTTCCTATAAATTTCTTCAATTTTAGAAAGAAAAAGAAGATTATGTATATAAATCACCCCCCCCACACAATTGATTCTTTTCTGAATACTTAAGAACATACAGAATAAATAAGAAAGAAAAAAAAACTCATGAGAGTTGTTGGCCCTAGCAGTGTGCGTGCGATAATGTTTGTATAAATAAATTGCTATTTGTATTCATAGGTGAGACAGAATAGTGACCCGAGTGTCATTTCTTTGCATTCTGTACTAGTACATAATTATTTGATTTGGTACATTTAATGACATATCAACCCCTTAGAGGTTATTCAATGCTAAAATGCGATTCATTTGAAATGTTTGAATGTAAATATAACTATTCATATTTTTGATGTTCCCACTGCATAAACAGAAATACACCCCCAACTTTTTATTTGTTTATGATCATTTGTTTGTACATAGCTATTAAGTATTCCTATCTAATACAAATAATTTGCACACAGTTCTACGATATCAAGTATTCCAATCTAATACAAATAATTTGCACACAGTTCTACGATATCAAGTATTCCTATCTAATACAAATAATTTGCACACAGTTCTACGATATCAAGTATTCCTATCTAATACAAATAATTTGCACACAGTTCTATGATATCAAGTATTCCTATCTAATACAAATAATTTGCACACAGTTCTACGATATCAAGTATTCCTATCTAATACAAATAATTTGCACACAGTTCTACGATATCAAGTATTCCTGTCTAATACAAATAATTTGCACACAGTTCTGTGATATCAAGTATTCCTATCGAATAAAACAGCCAAGTCGGCTGGGGCTGTAGAATACACCAACTGCATCACAGCAGAAAGGTAAGACTTCCTCAATGAGTGAACTAAATATGACATTAAGCAATCTGATGATGAGAATCCAGTAATGCAGGAGATTTGGGGAATGTGGAGTAATCCTTTATTGCCACTGCTCCCAGGTCTACCCTGACCTTGAGTTGTAGCACTTGATAGGGTCCTATCTATGAGTCAAATAGAACTGTTTGATATTTAAAGTGAGTGCAAACACATGATTTATGCTAAATTGAACTGTTTGATCATTTAACTGTGTGTAAACAAAAGACTGATGTTTAATTGAATTGTTAGTGATACATAGAAATACTTGCAACCATTCAACTGTGTGCAAAAAAATGAACTTAAGCTCGTTTAAAAATGTTATCAACAAAATGTGTTTACAAATTACATATAATATCTATGTATAAAGAGGATTTGGCATTAAATAATCTAAAATAGTTGATATGCCATAATACCAAACCAAATCATATCAAATATCTAATACGAATAATTTGCTCATAGTTGAATAGTTTCAAATAATTTTTTTATTAAATAATCATTTGTTTATACACTATTAAATGACTCCAAACATTCCAGTCTTTTATTATACAAATAATTTGCACATGATTATATGCTATTAAGTATTCCTATCAAATAGGTATTGACAATTAAGGTAAGAGTGGATCTCTGAATAATTTCAATGAAGGGGTGTCTTACACCTTTGCAAGGGATTCAGTCCATGTATTTTAAACCCACACCATGAGGTCAATATTTTGTTAGGCATTCAAGAGAAACTAATGTCAATAGATGCCTCCATTGACATTATGTCTTGTTCACTGTACAGTCCAACACAAAGATTTTGAACATCAGATGGTTTTTAGAAAACAGTACAAGTAGTAGGAGGAGGAGGAGGAGGATGTGTGGGTGGAGAGGCAACAGCAGTGCATAAAGCAGAAATAATGAAAGGTTTTTATTGCACATTGTAACTGATTTTTGACATTTTTTAAACAATGGTTTAGCAAAGCTGAATAATTACAAAAAAAAAAAAAAATAATACAGCGATGACTGAAACACACAAGACAGAAACAGATGCTCAAACGTTAAGTAGACAATGGACAGAAAAAGACTAGAGAATCTTTAAACCTTTCACTACCAAGACATTTTTTAAAAGTTTTAGATAAGCAAAATTATGCTTTGAGTACAATGTTTTAAGGATTAAAATCAAAAAGAAATCTGAAAAGAATAGCAGTATCCTAGAGGGAGTGAAAGCTTAACTCAAACTGAGATTTTTGGCGTTATCAAATAGAAAAGTTTCAAGTTCATTTTAAAAGACAAATATTGACAGATAAGCAGAAGTTTCCATGTTTGATGTCAACAATGGGGTTTATTATTAAATTTATAGATTTGCATTTTTTGTATGCGAGAAGAAATGTACATGTTGAGGGCAGAAAGTAATATATACTTTTTTTTTCACTGCTATATACACATGAGACGCAACTCTAAGCTGTAGGAACATATACAAACAAATCTGTCTATAACCCAAAAACAAAAATGATCAAGTTCCATCAGGATAATTACTTTCTGATCTTACTCCCTTTAGTGCAACGGAAAGGAAGTGCCTGGAAGATCCCCAGAAACTAGGTATATACTTAGAGGTTTCTGGCAACTCTGATGAGTCAGGTCAGACAGCAACTATTCTGAGTTTTCAATAAAGTCTGTAGATTTAGATTTACTGGATATCTTTTTTTACTTGAAGTTTAAAAAGAATTATTTGTCAAGTATAGAATGAATTGTTATATAGTTGCAGTGATCCCATCCTGATTAGCCCAAAGACTGTTTGACTGATAGCAAGGCAGCAAGTGCGAGAAATGGTGATACTATAGTTAGAGATTTTTAAAAGCATTAGACATTCAGTTAGTAGCAGGCAGAGGATAAGTAAGGACCTTAAATTTTGAAACTAGTAAAACCATACTCCCTCCAATTGAGAATGGATTACAATTAATGGAAAAAGAGGATCTTCATCACTACCACTTCACATCTTTCTAATTTGAGACTCATCAAAAGAGAAGCTAAAACATGCTACTAAAATGAATGGTGTATGTTTTCTGTGACCACTTGTCTGACCTTCTTATCTTGTCTATCTCCAGTAACTTGCACTGAGACCCAGCAACTTGACAGAACAACAAAACAATAACAGCTATTTTAACTCTACAACGTAAAAATTATGAACCGAGGTGCAGGAGTTTATCTACTTTGTCATGAAGCATTTTAAATGAAATCTAAAAGGACTTTTAAAAAAATGTTATGAATGGATATGTTAATTGGGCCATATAAAATGAGTAATTTTCAAATACTGATTTTATTATATGGCCCAATTAAATGGAAAAAATTACTTAGAATTCGTTAATTGATTGCATTATAAACCTTTGGCTTATTTAATACCAAGTCAGCTTTTTTTTTTTTTTTTTTTTTTTTTTTTTTAAAAAATCAAGCAAGTATATGATTTTAAGTAATTAATGATTTGAATCATTTGTAAACAATTCAAGTAAATATTTCTAATACTAAATAACCAACACACAATTATGTGGTTTCAAGTAACTATTCATATCTAATGAGAGTAATACTTTGTACTTAATTGTATGGTGTCAAGAATTTTTATCTGATACAAATGATTTACAAATAGATGGAACCTTAACAGGTGCTATCTCTCCTGGTCTGAGTGAATTTGGGAGTAATGGCAATAAAGGGCCACTTCACACACAGACATTTAGTCACCTTATGGGATAATGGTTAGCAAATTAGATTAGTAGACCATTGAGAGTTTGATTCTCATTGGGTACCCCCCCATATTTCTGTCCTTTTACTCCAAGTTGAGCTTAGTAAATCATTATTATCCTCTTATTTGTATGACAAAAGACAGATTGAAGGTGGCTGTATTTTTTGGAAGCTGATAATTCGAAGACTGAAGTCATACCTAATACATTCATCTATCACCTCCAAAAGTTCCTCACATCCTGACATGAGAAATTTTCATCTTTTTTGTATTCTATTTACTTTTGTATAAGAAATCAGCCTTCTTATCAATTAGCAAACAATATTATCAATTTTGGTTAAAACCCATAAAGAAGAGAAAAAAGTAGCAGTAAGTATATCAAAATTTAATTCAGCTTTCAAATTTTCTCATGGAATTTTTAAAATTAAACTTTTCAATTATGAAAAATTCTCTGGTAGAATACAAAATACTATTTAATTATCTTTTCTGTGAAGGAAAATTCTCCCGTCTGCCCTGTCTATTTTCTCTTTCTCTTTCTTCCTATTTTCTCTCTCTTTCTTCCTATTTTCTCTCTCTCTCTTTCTATTTTCTCTCTCTCTCTTCCTATTTTCTCACTCTCTCTCTTCCTATTTTCTCACTCTCTCTCTTCCTATTTTCTCTCTTACTCTCTCTTTCTATTTTCTCTCTCTCTTTTCCTATTTTCTCTCTCTTTCTTCCTATTTTCTCTCTCTTTCTTCCTATTTTCTCTCTCCCTTTCTTCCTATTTTCTTTCTCTTTCTTCCTATTTTCTCTCTCTTTCTTCCCATTTTCTCTCTCTCTTTCTTCCCATTTTCTCTCTCTCTTTCTTCCTATTTTCTCTCTCTCTCTCTTCCTATTCCCTCTCTCTTTCTTCCTATTTTCTCTCTCTTTCTTCCTATTTTCTCTCTCTCTTTTCCTATTTTCTCTCTCTTTCTTCTCATTTTCTCTCTCTTTCTTCCTATTTTCTCTCTCTCTTTCTTCCTATTTTCTCTCTCTTTCTTCCCATTTTCTCTCTCTTTCTTCCTATTTTCTCTCTCTCTTTCTTCCTATTTTCTCTCTCTTTCTTCCAATTTTCTCTCACTCTCTATTTTCTCTCTCTTTCTTCCAATTTTCTCTCACTCTCTATTTTCTCTCTCTCTTCCCATTTTCTCTCTTTTTCTTCCTATTTTCTCTCTCTCTTTCTTCCTATTTTCTTTCTCTTTCTTCCTATTTTCTTTCTCTTTCTTCCTATTTTCTCTCTCTTTCTTCCCATTTTCTCTCTCTTTCTTCCTATTTTCTCTCTCTCTCTTCCCATTTTCTCTCTTTTTCTTCCAATTTTCTTTCTCTCTCTCTCTCTTCCTATTTTCTCTCTCTTTCTTCCTATTTTTTCTTTCTTCCTACGCTTCTTTTTAATAATCTACCACTTTTGCTTTCTTCTCCTAAACGTCACTATTTTACTCATTTGTAACAGTACATTTGAACTCTTGAGAGCCAATGTGGCAGAATTGTAAAACAATTTTATATTTCAAATTTAAATGGTTTATATTTAAATTAAAGATAATCCTTTTCTTTCTAAGGTCTCTTAAATTTGATGTATTAGAGTGATCACCTTTGAAACAGAAGAGGCAACTAGGAAATATTCTCTGGTAAAAAGTAAAAAAAGCTATTTATTTCTCTTTTCTATGTAGGAAATTTACAAAGATTTTTCTAAGCCACTTAAATTATATCAAAAATCTTTTCACAAATTTGTCATTATGTTCTTGTAGAAATTTCATTTAAAGTCTTTGTACAATTTTTTTTTTTTTGTATTTAGAAAGCCATGTTCATTGATTGCTTGTTTAGTGTGTCTTTAGAAAACAGTATCAACTGTAGAAATCTGAAAAGCCTCCCACACACGATCAGCTGTTACTGGTAATTTCCATACCCATTGGCGTCAGTGTGTGTATACTCATGTGTTGTCTTGCTCAGGAGGGTGGAGGGATTCAAATCATTTTCACCTGTTGTTCTCAACATATTTAAAGTTTATGAATGAATTAAGAAAACTATCTGAAATGTGGAAACTGGTTTCTGGCCTGAGAAGACTTTTTTAAGTAAGCTTTTTATTATATTGAAATCAATTGTTTTTATCAGAACATTTTTATCTTTTGTAATTTCTAGATTTAGGATATCAATATTCATTCAAAGAGAGAGTTTAAGATGAGGTTCACATTCTATAACAGGGAGGATTTTGACAAGATACAGACAAAGTAAATGGCATAAAAATTCTTCAAAACTTTTGCATAAATGAAATTCAAGAAACAAAAAATGATGCTATCAGCTCAATTTGTGATTGTCTAAATGGTTTTGAAAGTATTAAAAAGTTTTATTTTTATAAAAAATAAAATGCTTTAAAAGAAAAGATACTGCAAGAATAGCATTTATCATTTAAGAACGTTCTGTATCCATAAAGATTTTAATTTAGTTTTGTTAGGGCAAAAGTGTTTATTTGAATTATTAAAATGAAATATGAACTGATTTTCAAAATTTCATTGAACAATTTATTAAAAGTTAAAATCAATGAAGAGCTCAGCAAATAACTTAAGAAAAATACATGGTATAAATACTAAAAACTTATTCTAAACTATATATTATTCTCTAATAGTCATCAAGAAAGTATCTAATTTTTTCTTATATCATAAACCCTCTGTGTGTGTGTGTGTGTGTGTGTGTATTCTATACCTTTCTTAAATTGATTAGAATTTAAAGAATCCTGTAAATAATGTCATTTCTTGTTTATCAATTGTAGACAAATATTTTTACTTTTTTTTTCCAGAACAGAAGGTGCAGAGAAATAAAGCAGAATAGATTTTTTATTTTTGTATCAAATGAAATTTGGGGTTCAGGAATTGAAGCAGAACAGCTGAGAAAATCAAGTATGAGTTATGAGATGTGGCATCCAACATTACTGGTCAGGGGCAGAAGGTTAGGTTTTTTGGTTGATTTTAATGGCATATCAACTCATCAAGGGATATTTTATGTATAGAGGTTAAGGAATTGAATTCTTTGTATTCTTTTACATTTTTTTGTGTAAATGTTCCTTAAGAATTTTTAGACCCAGTTATCTGATATCAAGTATTCTTACCTAATACAAATAATGTGTACACAGTTGTATGGTTTCAAGCATTCCAATCTAATACTAATAATTATTTCTATTTAATGATAGTTATTTGTTTGCACACAGTTATATGATTTCAAATAACTATTAATAATAACTAATAATAATCCTTAGTAAATGTTTATGTTTTCAAGAAACTATACTTAATACAAATAATCTTCAGTTATAAGGCATCAATTATTTCTATTGAATATGAATAATATTCAAACAGATCTATTTGACTCATAGATGGAACACTAATAGATACACTACAGCTTTAGGTCAGAGTGGACCTGGGAGTAATAGCAATGAAGGATTGACTAGGCACTCTTCAGAAGTAGAGCCTTATGACCAGATGCCATTTAGTGTGATACCCAAGACACCCTTTTTTTTGAGACGGAGAGATCTTACTCCTTAGCAGGATATAAAGTCAGTGTATTCTAAACACAACTAATAGGGCAGGCTGAAGGCTAAGGTTTTTTGGGAGTAGAAAAAAGTTACAAACATGCCACAACAATAGAGCTTGTTTTTCAAAATACACCAATATTTGGGGGTCAAAACAGAAAGTTAAATAATAATGAGTAAATAAGCTCCATCCCCCACATCAACTTAGGTAAACTCTTTCTATCATGTCTTTGATTTATTGATCTTAATGGCATGTCAATTTGTCTAGGGTTATTATATGCCTAGAGGAAAGCAAATTTAGATTTTTGTGCAGTTTCTACAGAATTTTTCTTGCACAGTTATATGATGAAGTTCAATCAAATACAAATAATTTACACACAGTTCTTTGGTTTCACATATCTTGATATAATTTTCAAACTAATCTATTTGACCATGACAAGCACAACTATTCCAGGTCAGAGTGGAATTGGGAGTAATGGCAATGAAGGAGTACTCCAGATCTGGATACTCACTTTTCGGGTCAGTTTAGTATCATACCAAAGACACCTTTTTTGGGAATGGGAGTAGAGTTTTACTCCATCTGCTTGAGAGGCAGTGGACATATTCTAAACCCCACAAACAGGGTGTCTGTTAATAGAGGTCAAAAAACAAACAAACAAACAATATATTCAAATGGATCATGTGAAAAACAACAAAAAACATTGATAGGTGCAACATTCAATTCCAACAAATCTTTAGCCATTTCTGGTTTTCCAGAGGCATTTATGATTTATGAACATTTCCATAACAGGAATAATCCTCAGAAAGAAGAGGAAGATTCAGGTACATCCAGAATATAAGAGAGAAAAAAGGAAATAAAAAGGAAGGAAAAAAGCAAAAGAGAAAGAAAAAAAAATTTAAGGGTTTAAATAGCGACAGCAAAAAAAAAAAAAAAAAGAGATTCATTTGTTATGTCAAACATAACGACTTCATTCAATTTTGAGAAGATAATTTCCACAAAAAAGAAAAAAAGACTATTCACAATGAAAAGCCACTTTGCCAAAAAAAAAAGACACTGTCCACTGGCCACATGCTGAGTAGCCAATGAAGCTAAATGTAAAGAATTATTCACATATGGACAGTCCCTTTCGAATTCTAACTCAATAACAAAACAATGAATGAAGCTGTGTAAGGAGGTATTCAAGAGAAGAAAAAAAAGATTATGTAACAATAATTTAGGGCTAAAAACTACCAAATTTAAAGATGTTTTTTTTTTCTGAGATAATTGCTTCAAGCAAGGCTAATTGTCTTCATTAAGACAGTGACAAAACAAGCATTTAGAAGACACTAATAGCCAATATTTAATCTGAACATCTATTACTAAAATTCTCATTATGTTTGTATATATTTTAACCATAACCTAAAAAAACAGCACATCTTAGCAAGATAT
Organism: Sepioteuthis lessoniana; assembly: GCA_963585895.1. NCBI lineage: Eukaryota > Metazoa > Mollusca > Cephalopoda > Myopsida > Loliginidae > Sepioteuthis > Sepioteuthis lessoniana. The sequence continues at coordinate 1,702,470 of OY757930.1, forward strand.
TTATAAGAGCAATATACCAAAAATGCTCTAATTTAGAGAATAAAGTAATTTTTAGTCCAATTTGCAAGTAATGATAATTTTGTAAGTGAGAGAGGTTTTCATTTCGTCTTTTTAAATCTTTCAAATTCTTGATATAACAAAGATAATAATGAAATGGTAATTAGAATTTTTCACTTTAAATAGAAGCATCAATATCATTCAGAGATCATCAATGATTAGTGTGTCATACATAAAACCAGAATGCTGGACCCAGTCTGCCATCAGGTTTTGTGGTAGAGTAGTTGGAACCAACTCCCCTCACAAGACAGGCTAGTTTAAAGACTATTTAAAACAGTGCTTGCTGGAAACCGAGAGAGCAACTTACAACTAATGTTTATTAACACATACCGTATTCTCTCCTAAATAAATTACTTCTTATTTCTAAATGGGTGTTGACATTATGTATTTCACAACAAAACATGTTTATTCCAGCCTGCAGCTTAATCACCATCATTTAATTTAAAAATATTCTGTTAGATATTTATTCAATCTTTAACTATAAAGAATAAAAGATACAATTGAACAATTTCTATCTCTATCCTCACAAAAACAACTTTTTTTATAAAAACTATATCTACCATGTAAATGAGTTTTTATCACATTTTTACACAAACTTTGTTAACACCTTACATTCTTTTCTCATTTTATTGTTAATATCGTTTTGATATCGTTACAACATATATTGACCACTTGGTTCTACTCAATAAATAGGGTTCTTAGGAATAATTGTCCTTATCCGGCCTACAAGACCTATTTGATACTTTAATCTGACCTACAAAACTAAACACTGTGGTTGAAGTAGATGCAAAATGTAATAATTTGAAAAGAAAAAAGTTTAATATGAACAAAATATTTCAAAAGTGATCACACAAAGATCTAAGAAGCTTTTTCAAAATATTCTATATATAATAGTCATATTCTTTCAGTAACAGTTACTTTTATTTCTGACCAATGAAAATTATGATTTTAATTATGCAACATGCAGAATGAATAGAAAAACTTGCTCAAACAAGGTTGAAGTTAATAATTGAAAAATTTGGTGATTAATTAAAAAATTTTCTGAGTAACGAAAATTTGTTTTTAGTGCAGAAAAATCTACAAAAGAAGAATCTGCAGCAGTGAAATTGAAACAAATGTCATCTTGATTCAGATTGGCAAGTTTTCATTCCTCTTCTACCCCTTGCTATCATCAGATTTTAATGCATCACTGGATATACAATATAGAAAGAAAACAATGATTGATATTTAATCCTACCAGTGATATCAAAGGTCATTAGACAAGTTTTCAAAATAATCTATACCAATAACATTACAAATTAAAAGGTCTGATTCTTTTGGTATTTACAAAAATAAGAATGAAGAGAATTTGAAGAGTTCTCACAAAAATCTTAACCAGGTGTAAAATAGTTACAGACTTCTCACCCACAATTCCACTCAAGAATGTGTTTTAATTTTGATAGTTACAGCTTGTCACTATGACAACATCTTGCACAGTTAAGAGATCAAAACAAAAAGAAAAAGTCATCCAGAAAAAGAATTCTTCATCAAGTTCTAAATTTGTTTCAGTTAATGATTACTTTCAACAGAAGCTAAAATACACCTGGTCTTTGATTATTGACTTGTTGCTTACTGATCATTTGCAGAATGACTGAATTACATGACTACCAACGATGGGGGGGGGGGGATAAGAGAAAGGGAACAAAGGACATGAGAGAGAGAGAGAGCAAAGGACAGAAGCAGCAAAGCACCATTAAACACCATTGTACATAGTATGAACAGTTTTACATAAATTACTTTCTCTACATTAAAATTCATAATGGCTTCCAGTAATAGTGTGGATCTATGTAAATTCAGTGAATATAAAAATTCAACACAACTACAAGAAATTGTTATCTTCCTAAGATAACAGATCTGCTGCATTTCAGGGGATCATATCATCTATCTACACTCTTAAAAAAAGAGTTGTAAATATAACAGATGGATACCTCCGCCCCCACCCACCAAGGATTATTACCCTTTCAATTCTATCAGATGGAATGAGAGAGAAGGAGAAAAGCTATTAACATCCCTTATCCTATTATCAAATGATGGATATTTTGCAAAGATAAAAAATTTCAAAGTAAACATTAACTTTTTAGATTATAATTTAAATTTTTTTTTAAAAAGATAAAAATTGGGATATTTTTTCTCAAGAAAACAAAAAAAAGATTTTACTGATGCTTATAAATGAGGTTATTCAAGATTTGTTTTACACAAATGACTTGGTGTGTTTGTACATATTTAAGTCTGTGTTATAGTTTATACAATTTTCAGCTCTGTAAAATGAAATTAGATTCCTTTGATTTTTAGAAAAGTGAAAGAAAAAAATCATAACAATATTAAAAAGAAAAAAGAAAAAGAAGAAAAAAAAAAGTGTAAAAACCTCAGGTTATTCTCTCACTGATCCCATTCCGTGATTTGATTATGAAGGCACTACTTGTGTTAGAATGTCTTAGGCAGGAATAGCTTGGAATGCATCCCTCTCCAGGTGCACAACTAGCCTGAAATCAGGGTTTTTCTTCTCCAAGATTGGTTGCCATACCAATTGCTTAAGAGCTCAGTTTACACTACTATTTACTCATAACTGGGGAAATAATTAAATCCACTTCCTATGATAATCTTTATGCTAAATGCTTTTTTAGGTTTATAAAAAAAAGTAAAGTTGGCGACCATAGTCGAGGGCAACCAGAAGGCTCCCTTTTCAACAGCTACTACACCGAGATGTAGGGGAGGGCGCTACTCCTTTCCCTGGATTGCTCCATTTACCCTTGATACATACCTTATATTGCTGAGTGTTAAGCAAGGAGGTATCAAGTACCATTTTTAAAGTCTTTGGTATGACGTGACCTGGGATTGAACCCAGGTCTCCCGGACCTTTGGCAAACACTCTAACCATCATGACAATGTCCAGTATATTAGGTTTATAGTAGAACATAAATCTCCTGAAAGTTCAAAACAAATTACAAAATGATGAAATCACAGTAACGTGAAAACAATTTAAAATCTAATGATCTATTGAAGTGTTCTTAATTAGTACCAAAGTGATAGTATAAACTTTATCTAAAGATACAGTAAACATATATTACTTATATCAAGGTGCAAATTTCTTGTTTATCAACCAATTCTCAAAGTGGAAGCAGAAGTAGCTCTTTGAGACAGTCACTACATTTAATTCATCTTTTCAAACCTTAGCGCAAAAAGAGAAGCTAAAAAAGGCTTAATCCTTTAAAAGTTTGGAGATGAAAAACTTTACCCATTGGTACATCCTAAATTCTTGTAAATGGAATTTGGTCTTTTCATTAACAACTGTGCTTCAAGCGAAACAAAAAAAAAAATATATTCCCATTTGAATATCCCTTATTAGACAAAATGCAAGATATAATTAAAACTGGATTTAATGCTGGCCATTGGTCAAGCACAACAAGCCACTGAAGATAGAAAGGAACAAAAAATATTTAATGCTCCATATGCAGTGTGTGTATGTATATATAATTTTTTTTTTTTTTCAAATAATATTTGAAGACCATTTTATGAAAGTTCTAAAGACATTTTAAAAGGATCATTCAAGACATTTAACATGATAAAGAAAAAAAAAATCATCTTATCTAATAAATTCTATTTCAGCTGATAAATTGAAAAATCATTGATGAAAAAAATGAATAATAAAAACTAAGTGACACATTACAAAAGAAGAGGAGAGAGAGAGAGAGAAAAAATTTGTTTTTGTTGTTAGATGGCATTGGGATCATTTAGTTTCTACTAATTTCATTCAAAAAGATAATTTGATTGTATTGTGATAGCTGTTATATTATACTATATTTCAAATGATCAATTTTGTGGAAGAAAAACATTTTTAACAAGTTTTTATTTCATTTTAAGCTAAAAATAAACACAGGAGAATGATCAAACATGTAAAAAGTGGTTTGTAAAGTTTTATAGTGGAGATTTCTAAGTGAAACATTGTTTAATGGTCAGATAGACCAGTTGAGATCAATAGAAATTGAAGATATTTTACATCAGAATAATTGACAAATTGACAAATAGAAAATATCCAAATCAAATGATACAAATCATCAGCACTAATTCTGGTCATTAATGATCATTTTATTTAACGACTAAACAACATAAGTGAAAATATAAAATTTATTGGATCGTATTTTTGTGTGTCGTGGGTATTTTCACAAGATGGCAGAATTGTTGTTTTGGCACACTTATCTATAATATAAATCAACTTATTCTGTCAGGGAAAAAATTTATAACTTATTTCTTTTAATTGCCCAGTCATCTATGGTAAATGAATAAATAAAAAAGGTAAAAAAAAAACATGTGTAAAAGGTTTGGTTAGATTAGATTTGATGACATATCAAATCTTGTAGGTTATTTAATGTAAAATCCTGTTTATGAATATTGAATATATATGATTTGTAAACGAATAGTTTGTAAGTAACATTTTAAAGAAGCCAGAGCTCATTTGTTTGCATGCAGTTAAATGGTTTCAAGTATTGCTATTTAATACTAATAATTCTATTCAACATTATTACACACAGTTAAATAGTTTTAAGTATTGCTATATAACTTTAACAACTCAATTTAACATCAGTCATTTGTTTGCACACAGTTAAATGGTTAAACAATTCTATTTGACTCATAGATGGAATCTTAAAAGATACAGCTGCTCTGAGATAGAGTGGGCCTTGGAGTAATGGCAATGAAAGTGTACTTCAGATTCTCCAAATCTCCAAGACTGCAGCCAAACCATCAGATGGTTTAGTGGCCAATCCAGTATATGAGTTGTGGTTGGGAGGAGTCTCACCCTTCTGCAGAGATGCAGTCAGTATATTCCACAGCCCCAACCAACTGGACTTGTGCAAAAAGCACCAGATAAAATCTAAAAGATAATAGGTAAAAAGCAAACGATAATAGGTAAGAATTAGAAAAGGTAATATGTATAATGCAATATACGATGTGATAGTTAATATGGATTTGGCAGAAAGTAATATGCAAGATGTAAATGTAAAAAAAGGTAGAAAATCAATAAATGGTTACAGGTAAAATCTGGCAGACACAAGCCAAACAAACAAACTTTGTTCAGTAAAACTTATGGTATTCATCCTTTCTGACTAAATCTTGCCCCCCCAAATCAAACTAAAATACCTTTTCTTGAAAGTTTGGATCAATCATAATAAACCTCGGATTAATTACAGTTTTTGTGTACAGAACTCTGGAAAAATCAGTAAGGGAAGCCATAAAAAAAAGAAAGAAAGAAAGAAAAAGAGGAAAATTTACTGTGTATAGAATGGGTTTGTATGAGTCAAGTCAGTTCTAAATGAAATATCTTAGTCTCAATTTTGGAGATTTGTTTTAACATCCAAATAAAAAAATAATTAAAAGTAAAGAAAACCTTTTGAGAGAGAGAGAGAGAGAGAGAGAGAGAGAGAGAGAGAGAGAGAGAGAGGATGAAGAGAATTGAAAGTGGTAGCACCTCCCTACCACCCAAATTAAGTTAAGGAAATGTAATCAATACTATCAAGTAGATTTCAATACTATTTTCACCAAAAATCCCCTTAAGCTACAATTGTTTCCTCACCTGATAGTGACACAGACTTCTTTGACAGTGTCACTTCCAAGAAGATACATTAGCACCAATTCCATTTATAATCTGAAAATGGTTTCACATTAAAAACAGATTATATCCTGCAGAAAATATGACAGATGCAGACTATGCAGATGATCTAAAACTTCTCACAAATAAATCTGTCCAAGCTGAATTTCTGCTGCAATGCCTAGAGCAAGCAGCAAGAGGCATTGGCCTTTATATGAATGAAAATAAATCAGTTTATGTGTTTTAAACAAGGAGCCATCACTTCTTAAAGAGGCAAGCATCTGAAAACTTTGGGATAGAGGCCAACCCCTGAAGAGATGCAGTTGGCATATTTTACAGCCCCAGCTGAGAGGGCTCATATTAATGGAATCTTTCATAGGTGATCTCTGTAATATCAGTTCTGTTTTTCTAATAAAGAAACTCCCGATAGAAGAATATCTTTTTAATCACTTGTGGAAGTTTCCAAGAATAGGATGGCAAACATGTGGAGACTGTCTGAAATTATATCAGAAAAGATACTCTCATAAGGATGTTAATATTTTTAAAAGATGAGTGTTCTGCTTGTTTTTTTGTTTTTTTTAATTCTTTATAAAAATAAAGGGATTCAAGGAAAAACATCTCAAGTCTGCAGAAGACAGCATTTATCTTGACAAATGGTGCACAGTGTGAAACACAGTTACTCTTTTCTTCATCTCTCAGGGTGTGAACAAAATTATAGGCAAAGACAAAGATCAAAATAGAACTAACACAACCGTAACTGTGCCATGCTGATCAGTGAGGTGGGGGGATGAGGAAGAAATCCATAATAACAAGAAATTTGGGGAAGAAGAAAATTCAAAATTATCAAAAGTTCATTTGTCTCGTTGTTTACATTTTCATTTTTTATTCAAACAGTTTAAATTATAAGTGACAATTTAATCAAGAACATAGAAAGTTTTTATGAAAGTCTACAAACAAGAACATCTAAACAATATTTGTTGTGTATGTATATTAATAATTTGATGCCAAGTCAAAATTTGACAGCATTATTTGATGATTCAAATATAATTTTTCACTTCGAAAACAAGGGGTCGTTTATTACACGTTTTTGAAACTTCCAAGCTTACTTTGTTTCAAGGCCTAACATTACCTTAACTTAGATCTAAAGAATCTCTGGATACCTTATTCCTAAACAGGGGCTATTAATCAAGATAATAAAATTTTTACTTAACATTGTTTACTACCAATTACACAAATTCATAAAACATGTACAAATATAAATAGTAAACAAAAGCACACAAAAACGTTAATATGTTTGAAAAATCCATTAGGCTACATCAAAGTCTAGTCGATATTGTTTACAGTATTACAGTAAATTTGAAAGTATAAGTGCTTGAATGTTTACTCTTTATAAAATTGGATGTTGGAGAAATATTTTTTGTAGGCTAATATAACTAAAATTTAGAGGTTGTTCATTACTCAACTATAAACGGTAGTAGAGAGAGAGAGAGAGAGAGAGTGATGTTAAATACGACTCCATTATCTCCAGCTTTCTAAGTATCCACAATGCCAAGGAATTCAACAGATAAATATACATGTTAAACTATTGTTAATTAGAATTAAAATAAAACGATTAAGGAAGTTTCTCTGAATAGCAATCATCAAACAATTTATTAAAGATTGAAGTGTTGTGACTATGGAAAAGAGGAAATACTCTTTATGTGTCTATAGACTTTATCTCTCCATATTGATAGACCAATGAGATAAAGAACATCAGAGATTCTATGACTGAAATAATAGCAAAAATAAACATATAAATAAATGAAAATAAAAGTAGCAGCAATATTCATAAAAGATATGCGGCTGACATAATTGTTACAAACAGAAAAATGGAGCCAGCAAACCAAGTGCAAATTTTGGCTGAGGCTGTTTGAATTAGAAAAAAAAACATACACCTTGTTGGTAGGGTTTACAATACACAGACTGTATCTCTTAAAGAGGGGTAAGATTCACTGAGAAAAAAAAAGTGTCGGGGGGTAGTCCTGAGTATGATACATGTATCTGATGGTAAAACTCTAGTTTTGAAGATCTGGAGAGAGTGAAATACTCCTTTATTACCATAACACCCAGTTCCACTTAAACCTGGAGGAGTAGTACCTGTTAGGGTCCCATCTAAGGGGTCAAACAGATCCATTTGCAAATTATGTGTATTAGAGAAATTTTTTTCATATCATAACTTTGTACAAAAAAATCTTAAAAACAACAACACAAAAAATGTAAATATGAAGTACAATGAGCGCAATTCTCAAGGCATGAAATAACCCCATACTGGTTGATATGCTATTAAAATCAATCAATCATTAGAAAAGAAATGAATCCTGTTGTGGTTAAAATAGTAAGGCAGGCTGGGCTTTCTATCCTAAGAGAAGGAAAACTGAATTAAAAAGAAAAACTGAGTTAGACAACCTAAAGAAGTTTGACACTGTCTTCAATGTTCTGTGATGACATAAATACCAACCGGTATTAATAACATCAGAAGGAAAACTTGCTGCATGGGCAACTGCCATTCTTCCATAAAACCTAACTTGGGCCTGTGCCTAAATACATGGTCTCGAGAAAAGAATAGATACATTAACACCACCACCACCACCACCATTTAAGAAATAATCCAATCAAACAAGCAGCAACAAAGAGATTAGAATTGATAGGAGACAAGGTTACTTGGATTACAATAGTCAAAAAACAAAAAATTAAAAACAAAAAGAAAAAAATTTCTCTCGAGATTCAAGACTAATAAAAAAATAGGTGAAGCAATTCTAAACACTAATAAAAAAACATTTTACAGCAAGATGATCTCACTATACTCTTTTTTGTGGAGTGGGGTGTTAGGCTTCTTGTTGGGATGAATTTGCATGATAATCCACATAATGTCAGCTGAGGATTTTAGCTATTAATGAAAAAGTCACATTTTTTTCAAAACATTATTTTGACCATTTTTTTGCAACAACATTTAGTAGAGTTGACAGACATGTCAGCCAAAGTACAACTTTTAAAAATTCTACATTACAGTTAGTTAGAGAGGTGTTTATTTTTCTAAAAATTATTTTGGAGGTATCTAATAAAAAAGAATTAAAAAAATCCCTAACAAAATCATCTTGCGGATTTTCTACCGTTTTAATTGTATAGTGGTTAAATCCTTGTTAGTTTAGTAGGAGGCCTGAGTGAAGCAACTAAGTAAAAAGGTAATCCTCAAAGGTGTAGCTGAATTGGTACTAGTGTATGGTTGCACCAATTTGACTTTAATGTAGCATCTGAAGAAAAAGCTAGATAGAACTACACAAGGATGTTGTGTTCTATTTTGAAAAAATCCTGGAAGCAGCACCCTACAAAACAGTAACTGTATGGCCACTGATATTCTATCCCACACACACTATCCAAGACATGCTGGGCACTTCTGGTGAAGTTAGGATGAACTCATAAGCAACAGTCTCTTATGGACTCCTACACATGGACACACCAGTGTTACCTGACTAGCAAAAACTTATATTCATCAACTCGGTGCAGACATTGGATACCATCTAGAGGACTGAAACTTGAAACTGAGCACTTTTCTATTTTCTTAAAAAAACATTTAACACTTTCAGAAACAAGAATAAAAATTATAATAGTATCAGTGATTTTTAAATAAATCTGAATCAAATTAAAAAAAGTTGATAGATTAAGAACCAAGTTTATGGTCTTTAATGAAACATATTTAAGAGAATGACTGTGATTACATACATATATATATATAAATAAAAGCTAAGATATCATATAGGCAGATTTAAGTGCCACTGACTGTATATACGCTATCCTTTGATCCACATGTGTTCTGTCACTAATATACCATTTTTATAAATATAGTAAACTGCCTTATATATAAGTAAATATGCAAATGATATAACTTATTGGTATGGAAAATGTAACAGGCAAGCAGGAATTAAATTCAGCCAAGGCTGTTTGTGTTCGTTTTGGAAAGGTTGGTTGGTTGGGTTTTATGGCATATCAACCTTTGTAGGTTATTTAATGCCAAATCCATTTTTATATAAATAGTCAGTTCTATTTCAAACAATTCAGTTTAGCATGAGTACACAGTTTAATTGTCAGAAATATTTCTATTTCAAGCTATTCAGTTTAGTCAAACCAGGCCATTGGCCTAATGAGTAGAATGTTCACCAATGGTCCGGAAGACCGGGGTTCAGTCCCAGGTGGAGTCATACCAAAGACTCAAAAAATGGTACTTGATGCCGCCTTGCTTAATACTCAGCATTATAAGGTAACGATCAAGGGTAAAGTGGAGCAATCCAGAGAAAGTAGTACTCTCCCCTACACCTTGGTGTAGTAGCTATAGAAAAAGGAACCTTCGGATCGCCCTCAACTATGGTTGCCAACTTTAATTTTACTTACAGTTTAGTCAAACAGTTCTAATTCAAACAATTCAGTTTAACATATGTATGCTGTTTAATTCTATTTAACCTATAGATAGAGCCCTATCAGGTGCTACCATTCCGGGCCAGAGTGGACCTGGGAGCAATGGCAATGAAAGGGGTCTCTGCATTGTCCAAATCCCCAGCATCACTGGAACCTCACCATCAGATTGTTTAGTGTCATATCTCAGACACTCGTCGGTGGGGGTTTTACCCCCTCTGCAGAGAAGCAGTCATTGTATTCAACAGTCCCAGCTGACTAGGCAACTTTTGGGAAGATAAAAAACCATCTCTTCTTTAAACTGAGTAAAGTACTAGGGCAGACTGGGTTGTCTAGACTCAGTTAGGCAATCAGTCCAAGAGAAAGAAAACTTTGAATTCAAACAACCCTTCCAACAAATTATGTGCCAGGATCAGTGAATAAGGCCTGTAATTCCCCCATGTCTTACAGACTTTGAAGAAGGTTCAAGTCCGTCAATGCATTGAGAAAAAAAAAAAGCGGATATGATGATAGTATACATATATTAAAAAAGACAAACAAAAAGCAAAATGCCACAAAAATAAAAACAAAGAAAAAGTTACCGACAGTGCCAAACTAGAATGCAATAGTGAATATTACATCAAATTAAGAGAAACAAAAAGAAATCAGTTCGGAACTTTATCTTTTATCGACAATTATAAGGATGGTGGTGGTGGTGGTGGTGGGGGTTTGGAGGGGGGGGTTCGCAGAGAAAGGTCAAATTAAATCTGTTTGGAAATTATTGAGATTAGATAAAATACTCGATACTCTATAATTATAAATTATTTGTATTAAGAATAAGTTAATTGAAACTAATTGTTTACTAAGAATTATTATAATTAGTTACTTGAATCAATTCAACTGAGTGAAAATTATTTGTGTGAAATATGAATACTTGATACCAAATAACCATGTGACCCCAGCCTCTCCAAACAAAAACAAAACAAACAAAAAAAACCCTCTTAAACAGGATGAAAAATGTAAATATGAATGCACCATGCATGTGATTCCCTAACTTCAAGCCATAAAATGACACTAGATGAGTTGACATGTCAATAAAATCAATTCATCAAAGAAGCCCAGTAAGAAAAAAAAAAAAAAGAAGAAAAAGTTTCCTATTGAAAAGATGATCAAGAAATGTGAAACCAATCATTTTATTCACAATCCAAACTTGATATCACTTTTTTGTTTTTGTTTTCTTTATTTCCAATATTTCTAAATATGAAGTGAGTCACAAGTTCTGCACCAAATCACATAACATTTTTGAATATTTGATCTACATGTTTATCAGGTCAGAAAGTCGAGCAGGAATAACAGAGTGTACAAATTAGATCAGAAATCAGTTACTTATAAAGTTTAACATCAGTCTACTTTCTTGGGGAGGGCACATTGATGGCAATATAATGGTCATCAAGTCTCCTACTAGTACATTTTTGACTCTTTATGTTGGATTTTTTTGGGAGGAGACCTCGTTGGGTATCAGTCGTTTACAAATTGTCAGCAAATATTTATAGACTTCCCCATAAGTAGCAGCAGTAGATTAACCAATCAAAGATGACTAAAGCATATATGAGCAATGAAAAATACCAGTATGTATGCCGGCCTCGTTACTTTGAAGATGTACTTTTTATATTGCACAACTGAAAAGAAGATGGCTACCCAAATTCCAACTGGTTATGGGCCCAGGGCAGCAAAACATTTTTTGATGGCGATAAATCCAAGTATTTACTTGTGGGAAGTGAAGTTCCTAGGATATACGTGGTGCATTCAATAAGTTTCCATACTTTTTTTGTACAGGCATTTAAAATTATCGTAGACTCTTGAAAATTCACTGTTATTGCTATACATCTTATGAGATGACTGGCCAATTTTTATGATTTCAGATTCAAATGAACAGCTACAGAAGGAATTGGAATACACTCTACTACAACCTGATTGTCACAGCTGGTGAACTTCAAAAATGTAATCTGGATATGAGGACACTTTAGAAGAATGACATGCAATAAAATTCTGTTTTAAACTTGGAAAAAATGACACAGAAATGTATGGAATGCTTCAGACTGCTTTTGGAGCATCTTGCATGAATCAAGCATCCGTTTTTGAGTGGCATAAGAGATTCAAGGAAGGCAGGGAGTCTATGAGAGATGATGAGAGTTGTGGGAGGAGTAAGGAAGTCAGAACACCAGAGTTGATTGGCCAAAGGGTTAGGGTTAGGGTTACTATGTTGAGGTTTTAAGGGAGTTCAGCAAGAGATTCCTAGGGAAGAGGCCAACACTCTTCAAATCGGGTCAGTGGCATTTCCACCAGGACAATGCACCAGTCCTCAACTCCATCCTTGTCACAGACTATTTGACCAAGATGGGCATCAAGACAGTTCGTAACCCTCCCTATATTCCAGACCTTGCTTCCTGTGACTTTTGGTTATTCCCTAAGCTCAAAGTCTGTCGGTATGAGACAATTGAGGAGATGAAAGAGGCTGTGACGAAGGTCATTGACATGCTCACACTAGAGGACTGCCATGGGGCCTTCCAGAAGTTGTTAGAATGGTAAAACAAGTGCACTGCAGCCAGAGGAGATTACTTCGAAGGGGACTAGAGTTTCATGTGTGTACGATCAATAAAAGTGCCCATACGAAAAAAGTCTGGAAACTTATTTAATGATCCTCATATTAGAATTCAACATTTACACCAAATTATACTGTTACCAACAGTTCAAAGTGATGATATGGACTTGGTAGAAAAGAATTCTACCATTTTTGCCAAGCTCATTCAGTATTTGGACAATAAAAGTCTGTCATTGGTATTAAGAGATGCATGAGACAAAGGAAGAAAAGCCTTAACAATATTAAGAGAAAACATGGTTATAAATATGTACTTAATTTTATAGATGACTATTCTGGCCTTACAATGTTATATTTCTTAAAACACAAGTTTTACACTTTGCTCGCTACAATGAAATATCTAGCTGACATCACCCTTTATGGCCATGTAAAGTGTTTATGGACGGACAAAGGAATGGAGTTCACTTCTGAACCTTTCCAACGGTTACTTGTGCTTGATAGAATCAAACACAAACAGCTCCTTATTCTCCGCATCAATATGTGACTACTGAATGGTCATGGTGAACTTTATTTTCAATTGCAAGGTGTCTCCTTATTGGGTCAAAATGGCCCAAAAACTTGTGGGTTTATATATTGATGTCTTCAGCGTATATTAGAAATCGTTGTTATAATCAAAACACAAGAAAAACCCAATATGAAAGTTTTATCAGTTCAAAACCAGTCTTAAATAAGATGCATATTTTTGGCGCAACTTGTTTTTGTTTATGTACAAAATAAAACAAAATTGGATTCTCATCGGGAAAACGCATCTTTTTCTGCTATGATAAACAAAGTCCAGCTTACTTGATTTACTTTCCAGAAACAACAGCTATTAAAAGTGTTAGGTGAGTAAAATTCACCGACTCTTATGATAATAGGTCACAATCGAAACAAGATAAAAATACCGAATTTCCAGAATACTTAATCACACATGACATACAACCGAACAACAACCTAAGCACTAAAGGGGAGGGGCAAATCAGCTGTTATCCAATCTGACAGAGGAAAAAACCTGTTTTTTTTTGTAGTCAAAAACTTTGAATTTGGTGGGGTTGATTACTGTTGTACTCTGCTTACGATCCCCACTAACTACGCTGAGGCTTTAAAATGTCAATTCGAATAATTTGATTTTAACAATGAAAGAATTTTATTCCTTAGTAGAAAATACTTTTGAATGACAGGAGGCTCCAAGAAATAAAAATATTGTTGGTAGTTGGTGGTTTTTTACTATAAAAAGTAAAAGTGATGAAAGTCATGAGTTTGAAGCTCGTTTTGTAGCTAAAGGCTACTCGCAAATATATGGCAAGGATTAGAAAGAAACTTTTATGCCAACAACAAATATGGCTTTCATAAGGTTACTATTGCAAATAGCAGTCTATTATGACTTGTTAATTCATCATATGGATGTTAAGAGTGCATATTTAAATGCCCCCCTTAGACTATGAAATATATGTTGAGCCCCCAGAAGGCTTTAAAAGTAAGAATGGGAATTATGTTTGGAAACTTCAAAAATCTTTATATGCGTTAAAACAGAGTGGTCGAACTTGGAATAAAACATTCCATGTTTATTTAACTACACAAAATTTTGTGCAGTCACCTGTGGACTCCTGCATGTACGTTCAAAATATCCACAATCAAATATCCATCATTATGTAATTATGCGTTTTAAGATAAGATTGAACACTAGATTCAAAATGACTGATCTTGGGAAATTATCTTGCTTTTAGGAATACAATTTGAATGCAAAAAAAAAAAAAAAATTAAAATTAATCAATCTAGATATATCAAGAAGATGTTATCAAAGTTTGGCATGGCATATTGCAAACCTTATTGTGCAATCATTGGCAGTCTGATATATATAATGGTTGCAACAAGACCAGACATTTGTTATACAGTTACTAGGTTGTCTCAAGACTGAGCAAAACCAAATTCTTTCCATTTAACAAAGGCAAAACACATCTTATGTTATTTAAAAGACACAATCAATCAGTCACTAATATATAAGAAATTGCAGAAACCCTTGAAATTAGGATTTTGTGATACTGATTGGGTTAATTTAAGTGGCAGAAAAAGTGTGAGTGGATTTTGCTTTAGATTGGCAGAAAATAACCCAATGATTTCATGGAAATCTAAAAAGCAAAATTCAGTTGCTTTGTCAACATGCGAAGCAGAATCTATCGCTATTTCATTAGCAAGCGAAGAAGCCCTGTATCTTAGAGCACTATTGAGAACTATGACGGAACTTGAGTCACTTAAAAACCCAACAACTATTCATTGTGATAATCAGTCCTGTATTGTTTTAGCAAAAAATCCAGTCATTCATCAAAGATCGAAACATATTGATATAAAATTTCAGTTTATACGTGATGAAATATAAATAAAGGATTAATTCTTTTAGAATACATTGAAACAGAGAAAAATGTAGCCAACATGTTCATGAAGCCAAAGACATGAATAAAATTAAACACTTTCAGAAAGATTATAGTAGGTAATTGATTCTTAACTTAGAAAATTAAACATGATTAGACCAGTCGACAGGGGCAGAAGAATGCATTGACTGTATCTCAGCTCAGGGGTACCCCACTAAATGAGTGTCCTGGATATGACAATAAACCCGCCGATTAAAAAGAAAAAAACTAAATCACTAATTGTGTTTTTATGCCAAAATTGTACTAATACTGATAATTAAAAAAAAAAAAAAAGTAAAAGATTTATTCACATTTTTTATTTTAATATGTATTTCTTTTAAAAAGGTGGAAAATTCCACCTTTTACCCCCCAAACAGACGGGACGTGTTAGATTGTTGGGGGGGGGACCTCGTTGGGTATCAGTCGTCTACAAATTGTCAGCAAATATTTATAGACTTGTCCATCAGTAGCAGCGGTAGATTGGCCAATCAAAGATGACTAAAGCATATCTGAGCAATGACAAATACCACCAGCATGTATTATAGCCTCGTTACTTCAAAGGCATACTTTTTATATCACACAACTGAAAACAAGATGGCTACTCAAATTCCAACACTTTGCATTTGATTCTTAAAATCATTCAACAAATAAGAAAACCCGTAATTAAGTGCCTATGTTTCTAATTAAAAAACCAAAAATAGCATTTTGCCAAAATAAATCAATATAAATGAAGGATAGCAAATTGCGTTATATTTGCATATTTTTCTTTAAATACAAAAAAAAAAGATTCATTTAGAAATCTGATTGGACACGATTGAAAAAACAAAGTTCATATTAAATCAGGATATTTTTTCATAGGAAAAATATAACTTTTTAGTTTGGCACAGCTTTGAAAAAATTCATTGTGTTTCTTGAGTTTCTTTGTGAACAATACCAAAAGATTTGTTTCTTATGTCCTCTAACCCAGCGCTATTCAAAGTGGTGGTACATGTACCAGTCCTGCTATACAAGTCATCAACTACTGGTACATGGCAATTTGACATTATCATAAAGTATTTAAGGTGATTTAAAAACAAAAATGAATAAAATTATTCTTTTCCCATGCTTTGATACAACACATAGAAATACTTGGAACTTGAGTCAAACTGAAAGTTATACACAAATTTGCTTCCTATTGGTACATGGCACATTGGAAAAATATACTGCCGTACACTATATCAGATAGACTAATGTTTCTCAAACTAATAAACACAGATGGAACTAGTTTTCCTTCTTCACAATGTAGTCTGGTTTTTTCAATGACAATATCCATTTATTCTCTTTTTAACAAAGGTCAGCTCTATGTTTCAACCAAATGTCACTCTTATGTATATATCATCATCAAGTCACACTGCTAGCATGGATTTCCCTGACACTATTTCCATCTGTCCTTATCATCTTATGCTCCAGGCAGGTCTTCTAAACTACATCCCGCATCTGCACAGAGCTGTTATAGGTAAGTTCTTGCTGGTTGACCAACACTGAAAGAGTTCATAGGAGAACGTCACTTACGAGTTTGTCTTTGCTTCTTCAGTAGTGTTCCACATGTTTTGTTCAACTCACTTGGATGGTTTCAGAGATGAGAGGTAAAAGGTCTTGAATGTATGGGAATCATATTGTAAATGGCAGCTTACACACACACACACACACACACACACACACACACACACACACACACACACACACACACAATGCAGCAATGTCTTTTTATTTCAGGCAAGTTGAAATTGTCACATCCCATCTAATTGTGCGTGGAGAATGTCAAAAGTCTGTCTCAAAGAGAGCGAGGTTGAACAAGGAATGAAGTGATTTTTTTCTTCAGTCAAACAAAGAAGCCATTTTGACAATATCTGATTGCCAAATGAAAATGCAGGCATAACTTTAATTTTTATCCTTCTGCCTCAGAATAATTGACAGTTGATAACAAAATGAGTTGCATAGTTTCTTTACTCAACCATTGACAAAACTGATATCTCATTCTTGAAGTTAGCACTAGAAACTGATCAAAATGCTTGAATCTATTACAGCAATTATTCATCATGCCTCCAAGGATATCTTCCCTTTTTGCTATCTTCTTACATTAACCTTTTAAAAAATCCTTGCTCATAACATATACAATATCTATATACAAAGATCAGATTCTTTTAACTTATATCTGATAGTTCTCAAAAATGCTACCTTTACTTTTCTTTTTTAAGTTTTGTTTTTTTAAACAATTTTCAGGGCAATGTCTATAAATATACATGGAGTAGGGAAGGTAGAAAGCATTTGGGATCAGAGCAAAATATCTCAGCATTAGGTTTTTTAGGGAAGACAACTTTACAAAAATTAAGGGATATCTTTCTGGCATAGTTCTATTTTAATCAATCATGACAAATCACTGGAAAAAAAGAAAAGTATTCTGCCACATCAAATTTATAAAGTCCTATTGTAATGATAGGTGACACTGAAAAGAGTAGTCCCAATTTTATATACAGGTAACACAATGATAATTTCACAGGAAGTAACAATAATGCTGTTGTTTCTGAAGTGATCAAGTAGTAGGTAAGGTGAGCACTATTCCTGTATCATATGGAGAGGGTCCTAAAACAATTCTTTTCTATTCTAATTACTTATTACAACCAACAGGCATCTTTTAAAAAAAAATTGTCTGTTGTTAGACGATAATGTTGCTTTGGATTGATTAATATTGATAGTAGAACTGTTTATTCAATTTTAAGGGTTCAACTTGTAAACTTGGATAGAAACACAGTTACAATCAGCACAGTTAATTTCATGTTTGAAAGAACATGAAGCAGGCAACATCAAAGATCAAACAATTAAAAAAAAAAACCCAGAGAAGCACCGCTCTAGTATAGACTGAATAGTTAGGAATTTCATTGTGTAGAATTCACCAACAGGTTGCTGATCATAAGCAATATCCTGTTCTCTTCAAATCATTCTTTCTTTAACTCTTCAGATGGACTCAGAAGAGACATGAAAGTTCCATACTGAACACTGCAATTATCAAAGCCAGAATGTCCAGAGTATGATACTAAATGACATTTGATGGTGAGGCTCCAGTTCTGCAGTTCTAAGAAGTGTGTAGTTGCCTATTTGTTGCTCCCAGGTCAACTCTGACCCGGATTGGTACTATTTACCAACCCCTCTGCTCGGGCAGGATATGACACAAGGTCAATTTTTTTGAAAGCGAAGTTTAACAGGTTTGAATTCAGAGTTTTCCTTCTCCTAGACTAGTTGCCTCACCAAGGCTGAAGAACCTAGTCCGTCCTACTATTTACCCATAGCTGGAGGGAGAATAAGGGGGTTCATACCTTTCCCAAGGGTATTTGGCCGAAAGTGAACGTAATAGCGCGACTGGAGTATGAAACCGCGTACTATGATTCCGCAGTTCATCGCTTTAACCATTACACCACGAGGACACCCCCCGGATTGGTAGTACCTGTTATGGTCCCATATATGGGTTAAATAAAACTGAAAATTATTAGTATTAGATAGGAATACTTGATATCATGTGACTCTGTGCAAAAAAAACAAATAACAAAACAAAAAACTTAAATATAAATGTACAATGTATGCAATTCCCTAACCTTTAGGTATTAAAAGCCCCCACACTGATTGATTTTAATGGTATCTCAACCTAAGTAAAGCAAAGAGAAAAGTTGTGATCACACTAAGTAAGACTTTCAAGGTTGGATGCCTTCAAAATAACAAATCCAGAGAGGGCATAAATTTATAATCCTATAGGAAGCTGTCACTTATCCAAAGATTCCTTCTCTTACAGTCTTTTAGTTTGGTTTGGTTTTATGGCATATCAACTATTGTTGGTTATTTAATGCCAAATCCTGTTTTTACACATTTATTAAATATGATTTGTAAACACATTTTGTTGATACACATAGTTAAATGATTAAATAGTTCTATTTCTAACAATTCAATTTAGCTTAAGTCAATGAAATTAAATGGTCCTAAGTATTGCTATATATCACTAACTGTTCAGTCATTTGTTTGCACACAGTTAAATGATCAAACAGTTTTATTTCTAACAATTCAGTTTAGCATGTCACTTATTTGCACTCAGTTTAAATGTCAAACAGTTCTATTTGACTCATAGATGGGACCTTATCAGTTGCTACCACTCTGAACCAGAGTGAACGAGGGAGAGATGGCAATAAAGTGGTACTCTACATTTCTTAAAGTTGCAGCATTACTGGAGCCTCACCATCTGATTGTTTAGTGTTATATCTAGGACACACGTTGGGGGGGTGGGGTCTTACCCCTCCGCAGAGATGGAGTAGGTGTATTCTACAGCTTCAGCCAACTAAGTTATACAGTCTTTTAGTATCAAAACATCTTGAAAAGCTTAAAAAGAAAAGAAACCTTTTAATTAGGTCTACTTTACTCAACCATTCTGTTCAAATAGGAAAGTTATCTTTTGTCGGGCATGAAATACTTTCCAATATACAGTGTTATACAAAATGATTTGTACACTAAAACTGCAGAAAAAAAAAAAATTAATTTTTTTTTTTACTAATGTCGATGGCAGAAGAGTGTTATTCAACATTAAAAGGTCGGAAATGTTCTTGTCCTCCAAGATGTAGACTTTACAGCATTATGTAGTGCAGCAAAAGAGAACTGTAGACAAAGAAAAATTATAACCTGAACTGCTGGTCAGTGCATTGCCACAAGTTAATACAACTCAATCAATAAGAAAAGGGAAGGGGGGTGTAATTGATCCTCCAACAAAGAACTTAAAATTTGGTGTCCCTCTAGAAATCGGAAATTGAACCATTTGCAGTTGGGTAAACTGATGATTTTTTAAAATTTGCTATCACCAGAACTCTTTTATAAAAAGAGGAATGTTGAATGAGACAGACTACCAATGGCTTTTAATTGCAGTAAAAATTTGGGCATGAGACACATTAGAATTGCAGATTTTTCAGCTCAAAAGTTAAGGGTGCATATTATACATGAGAACTAAATCAGCTCTCATATCTCACCAGATTCAGGACAAGATAACTGAAAGTATATTATATATGTAGTCCAAACTAATGGGTTTTAAGTTGTTCCATGTGTGTTCATTAATAATTTTGTTTCACCAAATGTGAAATTACTTTTACTGCAAACTTGATGTATTTGTATGAACATGTCCGTATGTTTGCTATAAATACTTAGTAAATTTTGTGTTTTAAGACAATGAAAATTACACTGATTCTTATTTTTTAGTCTGCATGAACTAATAAAAAGTTGAATATATGTAAAATTTACGTTAAAATTAGTAGCTAGAAATTTTAAAAAGTAAGTGCATATTATAAACAAGAATTTTTTCTTCTAAAGTTTCATTAGTTGAAAGTTAGTCATGCATATTATACACAAATAATTAGAATAAATGTTGATTGATCATCTGAATATCAGTTGTGGTTTTAAAGGTAATCAAAGCATAACTGATGATTTTTTTTTTTATTTCAAAGCAGATCCAGAACAAAAAATGTTCAGAACACAAAACTGTAAATCACCTTTACAAAAAGGGTTTGGCACTATAAACTGAATGATTTTTAGAAAAGTATTTGCTATGCTTGGTTGACCAACAAAATAGTTTACAATTATTTTCCAATATGACAAGATCCAACCAACTTGCTCATGTTAGATACAGCAATAACTTTTATATCCTTTTCCCAACTGATTATAAGGAGTGAAAGGTGCATTTTTACTACTACACAATTTTCCATATTCATTACTGTTGGTATAGGCCATAAACAATTTCTCATCTGAAATAAAAAGTCACTGAATGAATCTTCTATTCATGATAAAACTAAAACAAAACAGACTCATGTGGGCTTTGATGTTCCTTGCAAGTGACAATCATGGATTTAATGCTGAAATGATTTGGTAATGTTTATATTTTGTTTGGTGTAGACAAGGATAACTCCCTGTTTAGATAACTCTCTATGAGGTACTGAATTTTTCATGCGAAGAAATGTGGCATTTCAAATGGTGGAAAGCTTTAATTTTTGGCATGTTTCTTTTTATGTACCTCTACAAGTAGATTGCTGCTAATTTTATTACAATTTGAGGGTTTGCAATTTTGGAGATGTTTTTTTCTATTAAGAAAGTGGACAGTTTGGCAAAAGGAATTTCTTCTAGTGATTTGATAACAAAAAATCTTGGGAACTCTGTTATTTCATTTTCTGAATTGGATTCAGAGGGGTTTTGAATGGGTTTTTATTTGTATGTTTTGTTTTCTTAATTTTTAAAATTTTAGTTGCAGAATGCCAACTTCAGTTAAGATTTCACCTAGACTAAAACGAGAATATATATGTCAGGGAAATTTGGAGCTTCTGTTAAGTTTAGGCTTTTGGTACTCAAAAGCCTAGAGCCCTAAAGTTAAATATTGGTCAAAGTCTTGTAACTCTTGATGCAGTTGACCCTCAGCGACTGCCTTCTAGCACCTATAAGATAAAAAGGGTTGAGTGTTATTTTGCTATAAGAGAAATATGAAGAATATTGTTGGGACTTAATCACATAGGTTCTAGGGTTGGACATGACCAGCCAACTGATCAGATCATGCGTCTCTGACGGTCTGTCTCGCCCAAAGGTCAAGGTTTTGCAGGTCATGAGACTACTTAGAATCCCCAGCCATTACAAGTTGCCACCCATGGCCAAATGGTGGCTCCATTGAGAGACGGGGGGGGGATGTCTTACTTCTTTGCAGAGGTACAATCTGTGTATGCTACAGTCCTAGTGGAAAAATAAATGATGACCCTCCTCTGCTCTGTAGTGTTTAATACAAACAATAATTCATATGTATTGTTTTCTATGAGAGTTTTCATGTCTTAGCAAAACA
The DNA here is from genome assembly GCA_963585895.1 of Sepioteuthis lessoniana. Classification (NCBI taxonomy): domain Eukaryota; kingdom Metazoa; phylum Mollusca; class Cephalopoda; order Myopsida; family Loliginidae; genus Sepioteuthis; species Sepioteuthis lessoniana. The sequence continues at coordinate 1,724,504 of OY757930.1, forward strand.
TGTCAATTGTTTGAATCAACTGAATTCATTATTTCCTTTTAATTTTTACAGGCTATTTCTATCAAAACAACTGTAAAGAGTTGTGTAATCTTAAAAATTTTCAACAGCAATAAAGTTTAACTTTTTTTTTCTTTCTCTAGTTAGATAACAAATGTATATCCTCATCTTAGGTGATTTCTGTGTTATTCCATTCTTTTTCAGGAGAATCAATTAGAAGAGGTTCAAGGTCATAACATCAAATTATTGATTTTGCAACAATTATTTTTGGATGTGTCAGTAAATATTACATATACTTTTTTTAAATTGTTGAATTTTTGGGACAATATATCAAATAAGCTGGACGGCTTTTATACAATACAAATAAGATTCGATCACTTCAGGAATTGAATTTTGTTAACGTACACATAGCATTTCATACTAAAAGTATGCATTTTCCTTAAATTTGGTTTTAAACCAATGAACATTTTGTATGCGGTTTTGTCAACATATCTATCAAGAGATTTATTTTGAATGTAGGCAGTTGTCAGAAGTTTATCAGTCTATACATTTTTTGACTCTAGGAGTTAACACCTCACCATTTAAAAGAAATGGAAAATACTTCCAAGGAAATAACAATGAAAGAATCAGAAGAATTGGTTAAGACAATTGAGAAGGCCTAATATATCAGAGACGAATCAAAATTTCAAGAGAAATATGAATGTTTGCAGAAGTTTAGACCAGCAAATTCATTGAAGAAAATGTTGTCAGATAAGAAAAAAGCTGACACAGTTTAATTAACTTTGAATGTGTTTTTGAATAAAAAATAAATTTTCAAGCAACTTTAGATTGCGTTTTCATTATAAAAATATCTTTCTGGCTAAATTAGTGTCTAATAAAATTTGAAAAAAAATTAGAAAAACATTTATTTTCCAGTATTCCCTATAATAATCCCATTTTTTTTTTTTTTGGTTTGATTTATGTGGTTTTGATATATGTAGTGAAATTAGGGGTTTAATTATTCACACTAATTAAGAAATTCCAAAACTTTATTCATCATCAAAGTATGTTGATAATATAGATTCCTTTGACTCTCTTGCCCTCCATCCCTATCAACCTTGGTAAGTCCTCTAGATGACACATTCATTAACTCCGTGCAAAATCAGTGTAAGTTTATCATATTTACCAACCCCGCTGCTCGGGCAGGATATGGCACAAGGTCATTTTTTAAGCAGAGTTTAACAGGTTTGAATTCAGAGTTTTCCTTCTCCTAGACCAGTTGCCTCATCAAGGCTGAAGAACTCAGTCTGTCCAACTATTTACCCATAGCTGGAGGGAGAATAATTGGATTCATACCTTTCCCAAGGGTATTAGTGCTATGTGAAATGTAATCAGTCTCGTCCAGGATTTGAATTTGTGTCGCTGTGTCCATTTCCTACGACGATAACCATTACACCACGGGCACCTCACAAAAAAAAATCTGTGTAAGTTTATGCAAGTTAGTTAACACTGATACATCCATGCGTGTAAGTCTATAAGAGAATGTCATTTATGAGTCCATCTTTAATTCTCTAGCGGTGCTGATCAAGTCTGGCTTGTCTAATTGGGATGGTTTGTATGATGGGAAGTAAGAGGCTGTACAGTTGCTGTTTTGTAGGGGGTGCTACTTCCAGAATTTGTTCAAAATAGCATGCAGCATCCTTGTGTAGTTCTCATTTAGCTTTTTCTCCAAGCATTTTGTCCAATTAATGCAGACATCCGATAGTACCGGCTTTCAGGACAAAATATTATTTCTCAAAAAATGCTCAGAAATAGGTATTACAGAAATATTTCAATAAATTGATTTCCAGTTTACATTTAATTAACAATCTAAATCTGTGAGAAATATTAAAAAGGTTTGTGAATCTTAAAAAAAAAATTACTAAACGAGAAGTGTAATAGTGGGTTGGAAGGTGAGAATAAAGAAAATAAAAAGATGAAATAATTAATTTCTATAAAGAAAAAGCAAAAATTGTTTGAGTAAAAAAACAAAAACAAAGTATGGATGGAGATAAAAAGAAAATAAACAACAAATAAAAAAAAGCAAAGTACACAATTATTTTAGGGGTCAGATGAAAACTCAACAATGTCAGAGCAATAATTATTTCAAGATCCCAAAAATATTTTGAAAAATGCAAAGTGAACAAGTGTTTGATTTAGATTTCTTGGAGGTCGAGGTGAACTAGAATCAATAATATGGAAATGAATTCTTCACTATGACCTTTGGGAATGTGTGTTCTAACAAAAAGCAACATTCTATCTACACTTTGAGGAGGCGCCACAGAAGATATTCAAAGTATTCATTAGAATTCTTTCCAGATTGGTTTTAACAGCATGTCAACTGGTCTAGGTTTATTTTATGCCTAAAGGTTAAGGAAGTTGCATTCATATTTACATTTTTTGTGTAGTTATTTAAGAGGTATTTTGTTTTTTAGATGGTCCAATTGAATATGAATAATTTTTAAACAGATCCTTTTAATTAATAGATGAGATCCTAACAGATCCTACCATTCTGGGTTAGAGTGAACCTGGGAGTAATAGCAATGAAAGGATACACCAAACTTACCAGAGCTACAGAACTGGAACCTCATCACCAGATGTAATGTAGTCATACCCAGGACACTCTTGGCAAGTCTTTCTCCTTTACAGGAGATACAGTCAGTACATTCTGACAGTGTGCAAGAAAAAACAAAATAGAACCAATTAGTTCTTTGTTAATTTTACAGATATGAGAATGGTTCAAAAAGTTCTAAGCCTCACCTGTAAAGAAGAACCTGAATTAATTTTTCTAGTTTTATAAAAAATAGTAAAGTGTTGCTACAGCAAAAATGTTCAACTACGGCTCTTCTTTCTGGGTAAGGCTTTGAATGACCCTCATGCACAGGATTCTCAAGTCCTTAAACTTAATTCCACAATGCAATTCCTATTATGATATCACGTTATCAATGATAAATGAAAGTCATGTATAAAAGGACGAAGCATAGGGGACTAACAACAACAACAAGAACAACATTGTAGTAGTAAACAATTTCAAACTTTAGTCATGTTTTTTTTTTATGTTCATTTTCAGATAAAATACTAAAAAGTATAAAAACTCTTATTACCATCATTGATGAGTTAAATAGTATCACTAGTGTTCTTCTACAACAATGGCTTTGATATTAAATAATCCACAAAGGTTGATATGCCATTAAACAAAGAAACCAACCCAAGGTAATTAATGTAGTAAAGGTTGTTTTGTTTATTGGGATGAAACAAAAAGGAAAATATAAGTAAGTGATATGAGCTAACATGCAAAAATCTATGAGAATAGGCAGAAAGTTTTGAGCCAAACCAAACAGACCAAGAACCATGAAAAGTCATGCGATTCCATCTATTAATCTTATAGTTCAATATACCAGGCGTTTCTAAAGTTTAGCTTAACCTTCCAACATAAGAAAAAAAAAAACAAAGAAAAAAGGTTTGGTTTGGTAATTTTGTTTAATGGATCTTGCGTTGTTTTTTTAGAATGCCAAATCTTATACATATGTACATATATGATTTGGAGGCGGATAGTTTGTACGTAAATATTGTTTTTGAACAAATTGTTACAATGTAAGACAAAAGTCAGACAATTTTGCTTCAGAGATATATGCCCTTTTTGTTGATGGTCTAGTTTCATAGATGTGTGTGTGTGTGTGTGTGTGTGTGTGTGTATACACACACACACACACACACACACACACACACACACACACACACACACACACACAGCTTTCAGGTATGAAATTATGGTGTTAGTTTCAATATTTTTAAATAGTTTCTTTATATTGTTTTCTTTATAATATCTATGCCTTAAAAAGTTCAAATGTATTTTTCTGTGATGCAACTTGACATTTTATTTACATTGGTTGATTAGAAGAGTAAAACTACAAAGTGAACAAAGGTTTTAAGCTATAGTGTTTAATTAAATCGTCTTAACAAACAAATAAATTGCTTCTTTAAAAAAAAAAAAAAAAGGAAAAGGCCACATATTACTTTCTAGCAGCAATAAAGACTAATTAAATTTGAAAAAGGGTTTAAGGAAGACTTTGGGCAACATCCAAAGATCCGAGTTTTAATGAAACCATTAAATATTTTTGGTAAGGTCCATAAAAAAGAAAAAAAAAATTCTCCTTTGGAATGATTGGTGCTTGGGAAGACATTTAAAATCCCCACTAACCAATGGCTAATATTAGCATTAATATATCTATGATATACATCCATTGAAGGAAATGAGGACAGTCATCAGAGTTCAAATCCTGGACAAGTCTATTGGCATTTCACATAGTGCTACTAAACTTGGGAAAGGTATGAACCCAACATCTCTTTAAGCTTGGAGAGGCAACAAGTCTAGAACAAGGAAAACTGAATTCAAACCCATTAAACTGCTTAAAAACTGACCTTGTGTCGTATCCTGCACGTGTGGAGGGGCTGGGTAAATATGTATTGAACAAAATGGAAAGAAAGACAAAGAAACTGATTTTCACATACAAGATATTTAAGCTTTTATATACATAATATATTTACATAATGTACATGCTGGTGGCATTATAAGGAAAGAATGCACATAGGTCACATTGTAAAATTATACACACAGTTCTATAAGCAAGTTTTATGTGAAAGGGGTACAAAACGGAGAAAAAACTACTTTATAAGCGCAGTTGATATTGCTGAGTGGCTTTATTGCAGCTTGACAGAGTTAAAGACAATGTCTTTATTGTTCAAAGAACAGAACCAAAAAGAAGTTGAGAAAAGGTTTCTGGGACTGTCATGTAACACCTTATAGGATTCTTAATGGACGTTCCAATTAGTTAAAGGAGATAATTATTGTATTCTCACACCTCAATCACAAAGATATGATGATGAATGAAAATTCTCAAGAATTATGTTAAAAAAAAAAAAATCTGGAAATCTGATTTACTGGAAAACAGACAAGTTTGGGATCAATGAATCCCAGTAGTTGAAGGATGTAGGAAAATTAAGAATAGCATACATAGCCCACACATTTATGCCTACATTTGAGGCATATTCTATATGCAGGTGTCTCGTATATGTCACAAAATAAAATATTTCCAATTAAAACTTGGGGTAAGAAACAACTATGCAAGAAATATGTGTGGGTGTGAAATGCACCAACTCCAAACACCAACTTAATTTTGATTGGGATGAGGGTGGGGATCCTCTTATAGTGGCCCATTTATGCCTAAGAGGAACTATCAGAATATAATTGGGCAAAACTTATAGCCATCAACCTCTTGCCCATCCACTTGTGAGAGAGAGAGAGACGGAGGTGGGGCAAATATTTCCATCCATGCATTTGTTTATCAGTAAATATTTCCTATGATAAACTCAACTGATGCAATAGTCCAATTCTGAAAGGGTAAGTCATGAGTTGTCTTTTCAGTGTGTAGGCAGAGGGAATTAAATGTTTACACAATATTTATCTTCTGTTTACACAGATTATCTCTTAAGATGTGGAAGGGGTGAATATGTGTGTGTATGTGTGTGTGCAGCTAACAAAGACAAACAAATTGAAAAACAACTTTATCTAAAAATGAAAATATTCAAGTGTCAAGTAAACCCCCCCCAAAAAAGAAAAAAAGAAAAAAAAAACAAAAACAAAAAAAAACTAGTTGAAATTTATACATATAATATTTCATACCTATATAGCATTTGCCAGACAAGTTTTTCTAAGTTATAGATAAATGAACAAATTCATATGTACATACAGTAGCCCCTCTCCCACCCCACCCAGTATCAGCAAAGTATATTTGACTAAAACCATACATGATAATAAACCCAACCTACATGTTTTTTTTTTGTTTTTTTTAGTTCCCTCTGCATGTTTGCACGCACTGGCCAATAGAATTTAATTTATAAATTAGGCTCAATAAGAGATTAACAAGAATAAAATAAACATAGAGCCAAGTTACGCTGAAATTACTGGTTCTAGTTAGATCACCAAAGTTAAGTAGCAATAAGCTAGTTCATTATTAAGATGGGTAACCATTTAAGAATAACAGATACGGTAACTTGCCTGTATGCAAGACTAAGCAAAATTTAGTAAAGAAAAATAAAATAAATGAATAAAAACACACAGTCATAAAATTTATGACAAATTCTTTCTCACTGTCACAATTTCAATACAATTTTTATAACTTTCCTATTAATGACAGCCAATATTTTTTACAAAAAGGAAAATTTAACTAAAATTCTAATTTTGTATTAGGTTTTTTATTAATCTAATTTAAGCCTTCAGTTAAAAAAAAAAAAAGTACCAAATTTTCTTTATTAAATTGAGAACTTTCTTCACTTTTTCACTGAAGAAAAATACTTCATGATTTCTATTTGGCATATTCAAACTGCTAGCATCACTTGCATTTTGAAATTCCTTCTCAAATAAAACTTAGAAATTGTTTATTCCTTTGATTGACCATGAGATATATGAAACTGGATAAGGAAGACCAATATTTCTACAAAAAAAATGAAGCCATTTTACCAAGTATAAAGTTTAACATAGGAGTGAAATGGCTTCCAATCATTTATTAAAGACATTCAAAGAAAAATACCAAGAGAAAGGCATCATCATCATCATGTCATGCCACCAGCACGGATATCCCTGACCATCTATCGCCACTCCTCCCTATTGTTCATCACTTCTGGCAGGCCATCAGGGCTACGTCCCGTATCCTCACAGAGCTGCTGTATGTTGGTTCGAGCTGGTCGCCCTGCTTTTGTTCGGCCATATGACGGGGCCAACAGGAGAACATAACTTATGAGCTCGTCTCTGCTTCTCCAGCAATGTCCTGCATATCTGGTTCGTCTAACTTTGATAGTTTTCGTAATGGGAGGTAGGTGGCCGTACAGTTGGGGCTTTGTGGGGTGTTGCCTCCAGGACTTGTTCAAAATTACTCGCAGCATTCTTGTAACTGAAAAGTGTCAAAAAGCTCTCCACCAAGGAAGAAATAAGTTATCTTTAAAGTTTTAAAGAAACTTTATAAACAATGTGTTGATCTTCAAGATGAATACGTGAAATAATAGGTACATTTCATGATTCTAGGTTATTTCTCTTTTTGGTTAGGCCAAGAACTTTTTAGTACTTTTGTCCTAAACTTGGCTTAAGGCACAAAGTATGAAGTACTCAATAAAAATTATTGAAATCAGTTTTGTAAACCTGATGAGAAACATTAAAAAAATCACCCCCCCAAAAAAAGAACAAAACAAAGAACAACTTATAATGAAAAAGAATTACACAGTAAAAAGCAGAAAATGGTTAATAATATGAATTTATAACTCTAGTTCCCTTTATGAAACAAAATATTCTGTTTACATTGATCAGACCTTTAAGAATATTTAGGTAAGATAAAATTATAAAAAAATTTCAGAATCTGGTTCATATTTGAAGAAGGTTTTATTTTGATTCTGTTTAAAGGAAAGACAATATGATCAGAAAACAAAATGTTCCTTTTAAACTGATTAACATAAAAAGAACTGATTTAAAAAGCTGACTTTATTCTTGTACAATTCATTTTACTAAAATGGTTATTCTTTGCATTACAAAAGTTCTGTACAAAGAGAATCGATTATAACTTAGGTCCATTGAAGATTCAAGTCTTGGCCTAAATTTTTTTACATGACTTCTGAGTCCCTTAAGTAATACCATTTCCAGATAATCAGTTTTAGATGGTTTGAAATAAGGAGAACTTATTTGGAGAAAAAAGACCTTTGAGATACTGAAAAATATTGCCTTACATGAAAGGATTCATGATTCATTCAAGGCAACCCCTTTGTGTTAAACATCAGTTTAGAGGTGCACTTAGTATAATGGTTATCATTGTAGGAGGGGGAACTGGTGACCTTGTTCAAATGCATGATAAGGCTTTTTGCATTTCACTTTTAAGCTAATGCCTTTGGGAAAGACATAAATCCATCCCTTCTCCACCAGCTATAGGTAAACAATAGGATAAACGGGGTCCTTTAGCCTTGGTTAAGCAACCAACATAGTAGAAAGAGACTAAATCCAAACTGGCAGTATTCTACTTAAAAAATTGACCTTGTCACACATCTTCCCATTGTCGGGTGGGGGGTTGGAAAAAAATATGTATCTATTTAAATTTACATGCGCTTAAAAGGAGAGTAATGATATAAAGCTTTGCAACTAAACAAAAAAAAAAAGACTTTGTTTAATAACAAGAGAAAAGATAATCATACGAAAAATTCTTTCTTGCAGGTGGGAAGATTCTATTATATCCAAGAACAATCAATACTGAATCTTGGATCTTAAGAGAAAGGTATTAAAAAATCTTGAGGGTCAAGAAATGCCACAGGAGCTAAAATCATTAAGAGTTCAAAATATTAGAAATTGAAGTAAATGAACATAGTAACTGACGTCATTAGAAGAAAAATGGTAAAAGATGGAAAGTGTTGGGTTTTCAAGAGACTCTTTTCATTCTATCTTGAAATAATGTTATTTGATTTTCTGAAATGAGTCAAGATAAAAGTAAAATTTTTGATGTTTAAAAATAAATGGATGTAGCAGAAAGATTTTCATAGGATTGTCAGGTCAAGTACCCCACCCAACCAAGCATGTGTGTGTGTGTGTGTGTGTGTGTGTGTGTGTGTGTGTGTGTGTGTGTGTGTATATATATATATATATATACACATGTATCATATCAACACATACACTTGTCTTTTAAAATCTCTAAGCCTCAACCAGATTTTAGATTTATTGTAGACTTCTCACCTTTTATGAACCTAATTAGCACAGAAATTAACAAATTTTCTAGTTTTAGGAGAAGTCATAGTGAGTGGCCATAACTAAAATACACACACACACACACACACATATATATATATATATATATATATATATATATATATATATACATACACACACACACACACATACATACATACAAAACTTTTTCAGTGATTCTGGAGACATAAAATTTAGAATTCTATAAAATGGAGTTGGTGATTGGAGAGTGGATTTACATACTAATTATTGGTGACATGAATTGACATTCTTATAAGACTTTACTGAATATGCTGACACCCTATTGGCAGTTGCCCAGTTGGCTGGGGCTGTGGAATACACTGACTGCACCTCTGCAGAGGGTAAGACCCAACAGGTGTCATAGATATGACAGTAAACAATCTGATGACGAGGTTCTAGTGATGCTGGAGTTGTGGGGGATGCAGAGCACCCCTTCATTGCTATCGCTTCCAGGTCCACTCTGGCCCTGAGTGGTAGCACCTGATAGGGTCCTATCTATGAGTCAAATAGAACTAAACTATATACTTATGCTAAACTGAATTGCTCAAAATAGAACTGTTTTTATATCTAACTGTGTGTAAACAAAAAACTATACTTATAACAAACTGAATTGTTTGAAATATAACTGTTTGACTAAACTGAATAGCTTGAAATAGAAATGTTTTTGAAAATTTAGCTGTGTACTAATGCTAAACTGAGTTGTTTGGTATAGAAATGTTTATTTATATAAAAATGGATTTGGCATCAAATAACATACAAAAGGTTGATATGTCATAAACCCAAACAAACATTTTATATATATATATATATATATATATAAAGATGGATAAATCAGACACTTAAGAAGGGCTGAGAAGTGATATTTCATTCTTTATTTCAATAATTTCTTCAGACTAAACATTTTTTGAGTTTTTCTACATTCAAGCTAATGAGGAAATAGATGAAATAATGGAGAAAATAAAGGTATGGGGGGGGGGAAAGAGACTAAAGATAAGAGGCAAGTAAGGAAAGAAATGGAGGAGGTAGATGTGGGTTTAAGTGATGGTGGTTGGGGTTAATGGTTTTGATGGTGACTGTGTGTATGGTAGAGCATGATGGAGTCAAATGTATCAGGTTTCATCAGTGATTTTTGATCAGAGGGAAGTGAAATTAATGTTAGTGAGAAAAGAAAAAAAAGAAATTGGGGGGGAGGGGGAGGGGTTAGGCATATCCTGTTTCATCAAAGACATTGACTGTAATGGAGTGTCTAAGTGGAAAGGACTGAAAAAGAAAATGAAAAGGAAAGAATCCTCAATAGTATGGTAGAATAGAGTGAAAAAATGTCTTAGTTTGCTAAAAATTTTTGCTGAACTTTTTCCTAGATTCTTTATCCATTTTCTATTTTAATATTGTTTTTGTGTAATGTCTGCCAAGTAGGGTGAAATCCGATAGAAACCTGGATGTTGTTTTATGTGGTTGGCTTTGGAAATGACAACAGATTTTAATAATCTGCTGGATTTTTTGCAATGTATAGGTTTAATTAAAGTGCAATGGGAAAAATTAAAAGTGTGTTTGAGATCTAACATGTGGGAGGAAAGGGCATTTCAGTTGTCATTTATTTTCATTTTTCTTTTCTCCCTTAGAAGTTAGATGTATGCAGGCGTTGATAACGATTGCTATCAGTTACGCATCAGAAAGATTTGCCTTTCTGAAAAAGAAAAGAACTGTGGGGCCACCAAAATACAAGAGGAATTAAAAAGCATTCAGGAAGAAATTCAAGTTGACCAAACTGGAGGAAAGTCAGCCAATAGCAGAACTCTGATATTATTAGAAAGAAGCTAATATGAAGAGTGGAGTGACATAAGAGAGAAAGAGAGAGAGAGAGAGAGCTCAAGGGATGAAATAAATAATCATCTTAGCAAGACCTTTTGTGATCCTGATAGAGAAAAGGAGCTTAGTAACATCGATTCCCAGGTAAAACCTGCAACACAATCAGTAGAGTTTGATTTAAGGGAACCTAACTGGAAAAAAGTCAAAAGGAGGTAATAGAAGCAGCAAGATCAGCATTAGCCTCAGGTGCCAGTGGGGGTGCCTTAGTGCTGGCCAGGAATACTCAAAGAGCTCTGGAAGATCCTAAGGATCATTTGGTGTAGAAGGAGAGTTGGTAACGACTGAAGATATACCAATGGTGTGTAGATTCCTAAAGAGGAAAATCTGAAATCTATTGAACAATTCAGGACAATTTCCCTTTTGAACACAGAAAGTAAAACTTTCATGAGTGTTATGTCTCGAAGACTGACAAAATTCCTATTAGGGAATAGTTACATCGATACATCAGTATAAAAGGGCAGAATAGGAGGTATGCCCGGTTGTCTGGAGCACACCAGTGTAATAACGTAGCTCTTGAAAGGCAAAGGAGAACAAGGGTAACTTGGCTGTCTTGTGGTTGAATCTTGTGAATGTATATGGATCCATGCTACATAAGCTAGACAAGGAGGCTCTTAGAAGATACCACGGCCCCAGAAAAATCAGTTATCTCATCCTTGATTACTATGACAACTTTCAAATGAATTTTGTCATGGGAGGAATAACATCAGACTGTCATAGGCTGGAGAGAGGTAATATAACAGGATGTACTAAATCTTCACTCAAGCCATGAATATGGTGGTTAAATCAGCTGAGGTTGAATGTTGAGATCTGATGACAAGAATGAGAGTATGTCAACTACCAATAAGGGCTTATATGGACAATTTAATCACGTCAACCTCATCAGTCAAGGGTTGCGGTGGGATATTATGAGGCATTGATAAACTCACTTCATGAGTGTGAATGAGTTTTAAACCAACGAAATCAAAAGGTCGGTTGTTCTAAAGAAAGGCAAGGTGGAGGATAAATTTACGTTTATCCTTGTAGGAGCTGTGATAACAAAATAGTTTTATGCTATAAAAAACCTAAAAAACACTCTTTATACAAGCAAGCAACCCCTGGTGATAGCCTATGAAAGGTCCGAAAGTGCTCGGGACAATTTTGGTAAATTCATCCACCAATTCCAAACTGAAACCAAGACACTTATTTGGAAACTTTAAAGGATTTTAATAAAATGATATGGATAAAATGTGTCTTTATTATTTAATCAAACATGCTTATGTATATATATATATATATATATATATATATATACACACACACACATAGATGAGAGAGAAAGAGAGAAAGGACATATATAAGCCTGCAGTTTTTCATAGATTCAAGTTTGGTTAAAAAAAACAAAGAAGTATGTAGAACTTTTTTTTCTTTTTTTAAAGTTTTTCTTCTTAACGAACAAGGAAAGCTAATACTTGCTGAAATTAATGAAGAAATCTTCCAGTAATTTTCAAGAATTTTGTTTTTAAGAAATTTAGAGAAGGTTAATTGTCTGAAGCCATATAAAGAATAGTGTGAAGTGACTTTTTGCATTTTTGTTTTTAAACCAATTTAGCTTGGGCCACTGAAGCATCTGTTGACATCATGTTACAGTTCAAACAATAATATGGTACTGACTGATGTACATTGTTAAATACATTTCCAAATCCCAATTCAATGATCTTGGATGATTTTGACATCCATTCAAACAGGATTTATGATCCTTTAGTCATAACCAGGAAAAACTTTATAAAAAATAAAACGAAAAAAAAAAAAAAAGAAGTCACACAGGCTTCTTTGTTTGTTCTACAAAAAAAATTATGGATAAATAAAAAACTGTAGCCTATATATATATATATATATATATATATATATATATATATATATATATAAAAGTTAAAGCATCATTCACATGTGAAAGTAATCTTGTAGCATTTATAGTCTTGAAATGTAACCATTCATGAAATAAATGTTCTCTGATGGTGGGTAAACACTGAAACTATCAGGATTTGAATATATACAAAGGTAGCATAGACAGAGAGTCAATATTGCTTGGTGACTGTCAGTTCCTCGCTTATGTGATCATCAGACCAGGCTTAAATATATCTCTTGGTCCGATGATTGTTTAGTGTGTTGTGAAATTGTTATTTTTAGCCCCATAAGTTTTGTTGTTATTGTTAGCGAGAAGATATTTTGTTATTGTTGGGTGAGGAAGAGTTGTGATGTGCGTGTGTGTGTTTACATTGTGTTGTTCCCTCGCTAAGTTTTAAGAGTAACTAAAGGAAGGATGAAGAAGTAAGATGCCAATAGTCAAAATTTTTGTAGGAATGGTTTTTATTTGCAGCATGGGATATTTAGTTTGTGCTGCAAGACCCATGGTGAGTAAGATTGTGAGTAAGGAGACGAAATGGAGATATGATAGAGTTGAGAAAGGCAGCACGTATTGTCGGACGTGCGAGGGATTATTATGTTCGCCGTAGTTTAGCGAAAGCCATGTTACCGTCGGAGGAAATTAACTTTGGAGTCACCGTGAGTTTTGTGTGTCTGGTGGAGAAGTGGCCCAGAGGTGAATTGAGAGCTAGGTGTCAAGAGCGGAATAAAGGCATCGCATCAATATAGCCAATTTTGGGGGTGACATAAAGTTGTTCCTGTGGTGGCATATTGAATGTATCTAATTCATATTCAACTGGGATTCCTTGGTCTAAGAGATATCAGACGCAAGGAATCCATAAATTAGATAGGTTCCCTCATGTGTCCATGCTGCTGCTGCTATTGAAGAGCCGCCAGTGAGACGTCTGCACTGGGCGGCGTTGTCCAGCTAAAGAGAATATGTTTGGCAGCTTACCCAATTTCTGCTGCCCGGAAAAGGAGGTCTGGGAAATGAATAAGATAGGTCATCCTGATTGGGTAAAATTATGCATCGAATTAAATTGCGCGCCAAACCGAAATACCTTCTGCTACAATTGCAGAAGCGAGAAACAGTCACCAAACACCGGTTGACAACACACACACACACACATATATATATATATATATATATATATATATATATATATATATATATATATATATATATATACACACTAACTATTGAGTACTCTTTATTTATAAAAAAAGCTAACTACGTTATTATTTTAGATACAGGATTTTTTCAACCAACGTCTATGTTTCACTTTCGTTTATAACTTTTCCCTTGCAATTACAGACCACAGCACATCGTGTATTGTAATGGATAGCAAGCTAAACTAACCACACATTTATAGTGAGTTCGATTCTCACTAGATGCTCCGTTCTTCTGACCTCGTCTCAAAACTACAACTTTGTTTCAGAGAATCTTTAATATCAACATGGCATATGACACCCTGACCTACTTATCGAAAAGCTGTAGGGGGGGTGTACGCGCGCGTAGCATAAAAAAAAACTAGTTTTTCACTTGGTTGGTAATTTTTTGTCAGATTTTCTTTTATCAAGTTGTTGAAAATATTTTACAATTGATGATCCTTATCGCTATTTATTAAGACTAATAATATCTAAAGAGCAAAAAGAAAAAGAAATAAAAATTGAAGGCTGAGTATCTTGAATTGAAAAGAATAATGGGATCCCAAATAGAGAATGAAATTGAAATAACGAGAGATTTTCCGAAATTGTCAATAAAGCAAGAGCCAATCATTCACATAAAAAAAGAACAGAAAACCAAAAAAAAAAAAAAAAAAAAAAAAAAAAAAAAAGAGAGAATTTTGTTTTACCTTTTTAGCATTTTCCAGTTAATACACAAAGGTAAAAATAAAGTGAAAAGGAAAGAGATGTATAATTACTTCCTCCCAGGGGCATAGCGATGGTATGTACTCGGAGTGTCAATGAGAGGTATGGTAGTACTAGGACGCGGACGCTCTCAGGAACCTATGTATGGCACTAGACCTTGGTGTCTAGTTCAAGCCATAACCCGGCATACGTGCCCGGACCCACATTTGGGTTCGTGAAACTGCTTGCCTTATCAGGCTCACATTGCACCAAGTGAGCCGATGAGCAGCACAGACCAGCAGGGTTCGAGTCTCGACTCGTTCCCGACCTCCCCCCCCCTTATCCCCACTTTAATCGGCCTTCGGGCTTTTGACCTTGTGTCAAGTCCTGTCTGGTGGGAGGCAGCGACAAATAGTACTAGGACCATTCAGCTATGTAAACTAGTGGGGAAGTCTCGAATTTTGAGTAGAATGTATGAAATTTAAGTGTTATTTCTTTATTTCAGAGCATTGTGTGAAAAGACCATGAGCTGATTTTATGGTAAAGTCATTTAAAAATGGGTGTCTGATGTTTTGACAAGGGCGTAATTCCAGTGATTGCCATAGGCGCTATTTTCCGTAGATAGGCCACCGCCCCTTCTCTCCAACCACATCACTTTCGATCACATTTCACTTGAGAGAAAAAAAAAAGTTGAAATTAAGAAATGGGATTATTATACCAAAGCTTAATCTCCCCCACTTTCTTACAATTCTTCAGAATATGACCAGTTGGTGAGCCCCCAACCCATTTCTAAGAAAGATTCTTTTCTTTTCACCTTTTCCACTTTGTTCTCTTCTGACCTACATTCAAATTGAAGCAGAAGCCGAGCTACTAATTCTTGTTACTATTAGTAGTACTATTAGTAGTACTATTAGTAGTACTATCAATTTAATAGGGCAATCGAACCACAACAAACCCGACCGCTGTCAGCTAACGAAGCTGTAATAGATGATACAGTTATAGCTCTAACCAATCCTGAATTAGATAGGCAGCTGCACACAAACTATCCCTTCATCATCCTATCTACCAACCGATAGAAACGAAACTAAATGACAGGGGTTCATCCCGTACCTTCCAATAAAAAAAGACAAAACACACACACACACACACACACACACACACACACACACGAGAAATAGCATCTGTCAATTTTTTTAGTCTTAATAAGGCTCTATTGTTGACTCAGCTTTCTGGGGAGGGGGGAATTGCGAATATTCTCCCTTCCATAAAAAGGAAAAATTGCATCGCAACAGAGAGGAAACAATAATCCTCACCAGAGAATAAAAAATCAACACATAAAAACCTGAAAGCAAAAATACTGATCCAAAGAATTCAATTGGTGAAAGAGAAAGAAAACAAAGAAACCCCTACACACAGACACATGTAGACAAAAAAACTTTTGCGGTGAAAAAGAATCATTTTGTTACGTTTGAAAAGTCGACGGGGGGGGGGGAGGAAAAAGATTATGAAAGGCTCGTCGGTAAGATTAACCAACCTGTAGACAGACGATTTTAAAGAGGAATTTGATTTTAGATTCTCCTTCTTCTGTCTAGTTTGACTGTCGTAAAATATAACGGAAGGAAATAAGACGTTAAGCAAATTCTTTTTTTAATTTCTATTTTCTCCTTTCACAGAATTAAGAAAAGTCATTTGAAGGTTCCAATCACCTGAGAGAGAGAGAGAGAGAGAGAGAGAGAGAGAGAGAGATTTGGAAAATATTGTTTTTGAAAAAGTTGCTGTTAACATCAATGTTAGTTGAATGGTTACACCTTGCTTTAAAAAAAAAAAAAAAAAAAAAAAAAAAGGTCATAATGAAAGGATTTCTGGATTAGAAAGGAGGGTCATCCTGTTTTCTAAAATTGTAAAAAAAAAAGTAGTCATCTACACGATGAACTAACATTTTAAATTATTTTGAAGGTGAGAAGATTAATCACAAAATCTAAATAAAGTTATTTTAAGCCATTGTTACGAAATAAAATGAATGAATGTTATACAACAATAATCATAAAATCCACAAATATTAAATGATTCATTGTTGCTGGTATAAAATAGCTCACAAATTAGGTAGAGTACTCGTCAATGGTTCGAAGACCAGGGTTCAATCCCAGGTCGAGTCACACCAAAGACTCAAAAAGCAGTACTTGATGCCTTCTTACTTAACACAACATTATTAGGTCCAGATCAAGGGTAAGTGAAGCAATCCAGAGAAAGGTTTAGCGCCCTCCCCTATAGCTCGGTGTAGTAGCTATCGAAAAGAAAGACGACGGTCGGCCAACTTGCTACAATATAGATTTACATTTACCATTCCAAAAAAATTAAGTTCCCGTTATTAGCTTCGTTTTTCAATTTTACTGAACAGTAAAAATAATATCTTAAAGACTAATCATTTATATT
This sequence comes from Sepioteuthis lessoniana, assembly GCA_963585895.1. Classification (NCBI taxonomy): domain Eukaryota; kingdom Metazoa; phylum Mollusca; class Cephalopoda; order Myopsida; family Loliginidae; genus Sepioteuthis; species Sepioteuthis lessoniana. Next base: position 1,741,371 of record OY757930.1, read on the forward strand.
TATAGATTTAAAATCCTGAAAAGTTTTTCAGCTAAAACTCAAAGGTTAGCAAAAAAAAATGTAGACTAAATTTAGCCAAGTTCTATGTGCTAACGTTATTTTGTTTGAAAAAGCTGAATGGCATTAAACACTGAGATAAAGAGCCAAAAACTTCATTAATAAGATGCCAATTCTTAGAGACACAGGGATTACATTTAGCGTTATTCTCTGATCTAATTATGTTATCCTCTCTGAAAAAGATTTCAGGATTTTGAATAAATAAATGCTTAGTTTTAAATATGTTTCGGATTCTGAAGAAAAGTATTTGATTATTCATTAAGTTTAGCTTAGAAATGGCACGAAACCAAAAGTAAAAGCGCCCGGTAAGAATCGAACTCATCGTATTTAATTCCCGAAAAATTAAAATCTGCTCAAAGTCGACGTGTTCGTAGTTAGGGCGGGAGAAACATTATAGCCAATGACTGATTTGTAGTTGGATCACTATGTAAATTTGGGGATTTAATTGTTCAGGAGAAAAAAAAGAAAAAAAGGAAATAAGATATACAGTGTTGGACGAGCTATAGCTTGGGACCACACATATCGCTTCTCAGCCTTTTGGCTTTGAGAGACTTTCAAGGTCAAAGACGGATTTGAGGCTAAATGGCCCTCTGGCTAGGCCAATTTCAGGTGGGCGATGACGTCACTGAAAAGCATTGCATAGCACAAGACTCTCCGGTCGAGTTCAAGCTTTGAACAGGCATCCGTGCCGGGCTCACGTTATATATCAAATGAATCCAAGTCCAGCAGGGTTCATCTGGCTCACATTGTGAAGAGTGCGAAATTGACCGCTTGCGGAGCTAACTTTATCGCTTGGCGCCGGAGGCGCCTCAAAAAGGCAACAAACATTTTTAAACCTGCCACGCGTGGGTTTCGTTTTTTGCATGGCTCCCCACATTAAAATGACCTTGTGTCAAATCCTGCCAGGTGGGAAGTACTGATAAATATCAGCTTCGGGCAACACACCTTATCTTTTAAAATAATTCTTTATTTCATCATTAGTTTTTATTACTCAACATTAATTCATGATTATATATATATATATATATATATATATATATATATATATATATATATATATATATATATATATATGAAAAAATATGCAGATGATTTGTTTATGTTCATATATAAGCTGCCAACATTTAACGATTCGATTTTTGCTTAAAACATCTTCAAGGTGATGTTATTATACTTCATCCGAAACTTATTTTCAAAGGAAAAAATCTTAGCGTTTTATTATCGTTAATAGCGTTTCGTTTATAAATCTAACGACGTGATTATTGTTGGAAAATTCCACCAGCACAAAATAAATAAATGAATAACGTATTTGGTGTAGCACAAACTCTTAAAATCTTTAATGAGAAAAAAAATCAAAAGACCCTAGTTAACAAACTTAAAAAAATCCATTTAAAAACATTTTTTCTTTATTTATATTATTTTAATATTAAATAAAATAACGTATTTGTAATAAAAAAAATCTACTTTAGAAAATATTTTGATTAGAAATCATATTGAAACTATTAAAAACAAGTATAATTTATAAATAATTAATAAAAAACTAATTTAAATAAGGTTTGGTTTCTTTTTTTAATACCACATTAACGAAGGATATTTATCCAAAATTGAATACAACTGGATTTGAACTCACTATGATGTCATAGTCCAGAACGTTAACCACTATGCCAAGGAGACTCTCTATAAGTGATATTATAACTATTTAGAATCAATTCAACTAAATAAGAAGATAAGTTGGAAAACCAGGCCTTTGATAATATTGTAATTAGAAATAATACAAGATTTAATCTTTTGGGCTTGTTTCACATTTTCGAATCTTTAGAATTAAAAGTATGTTTGGTTTCGAAACTGTTTTACTAACGCGTTTCTATCGTCACTCGTTTTGAAATCCTGGATGTGTTCATAAATACGTTTTTTTTTTTTTTATCGATCTTGAAGTTTCATCAATATAGTTATAAGTTTAATAGTTATACTTATAAGCGATCGAATATACGTCAGTTTCAGATTTGATCTGATTCTTTTTATGGATTATCTTCCTAATTGTTTTAGAAGAGTTCGTAACTATCTGGATATTAAAGTTGTTTAAATTTTTTCCCGATGATGAGCGAAGTTGAATTATTGAGGAAAATAATATATCTATAAAATAGATTATTAAATGGAAAAATTGTTGTTGGATTCGGTTGGCTAACCTTTTTGGTTTGTGAATGTTAAATGCTTTTATTTTAACACACTGTACAAAAGATTTGGGATAAAGAAGTTCGGCAAATGAATGTCCTATGTAATTGAGTTCATCATTCAAAAATTGGGGGATAAAAATTTCAAAGACTACAAGGTTAAAATAAAAAAAATTCCAAAGGTTATAAGATAAAACCTACGATTGCTCTATTTTTTTTTATTTTGGTGTTATAAAGTGAGTAAAAATGGACATAGTCATTTTCATGAGTGGATTTAGGATTAAAATTACTTTTAGTTAAATTTTAATTTATTGTTATTTATTAATATAAAAAAGTCAGGTGCTATTTTCTAGTTCGTACGTGAAATCTACGGTAGGTTCTATTTTATTTGTCTAAATTTTTGAGATGAAACTTGATAATTCTTATCATTTAGAGTATTCGGAGAATTGTCTTAATCTTTGTTATATTCACAACACTTCGGCTGATGCGTCCTTCGGCCTTCTTCTTCCCAGGTTTTCGACACAGACAGCTATCTCAACATTACAGCAAACTCCCACATATATGGCCTTCCTAAAATTCTTAAGGATGATATTCCATTAAGAACCATTGTTGGCGATAGAGGTTTAGCATGTCACTCATTGAGCTACTTTCTTGTGGAAATTATCACCTCACTAACGAATAAGTCATTATCATATGTCAAGAACTCTGCCCACTTTGTTGAAAAAAAAATCACTAATGCTTCCATTCATTCCAACCAGATACTGAGTCGAGATGTAGTAAGTCTGTTCACGAGGGTACTCACCGATGAGACACTAACATTGGTACGGGATAAGTTGGCTGCAGGTCCCTTGTCGGAGGAACGCACCTGTGTCATAATAGATAATCTGAGGGAAATAATGACTTTCTGTGAGGAAACGGCCAACTTCGGAATGGGGTCTGACATATACTGACAAAAAGAAGGACTGGCTATGGGATCACCGTTGTCCCCAGGATTGGCCAACGTATACATGGAATACTTCGAAGAAATGACATCAGGATATAAATCACTAAAGCCATCAATGTGGCTTAGATACGTAGATGATTCATCCCCTGGCCTCATTAAGAAGACGTTCATCAAACACGACTGGATCATGTGAACCCAGTCCAACCATCTATACAGCTCACTATGGAGAAAAAAAACAAGACAACAAATTATCCTTCCTAGATGCATTAATAACTCGCACATAGTAAGGATTCAGGTGATCTGTGTATTGAAAGCCAACCTTCACCGAACCTTAACTTCAACTCTCACCATCCATATGATGTACAGAAAGGAATCGTTCGTGGCCTATAACATTGAGCAAAAGCCATAAATAGTGATACCGATTCATATCAAGAAGAAATAAATAGCTTAAGAGAAAACCACCATCGTAACAATTACCCAGATAGCATAACATCGGTTCCAAGAAATCTGGTTCGCACAACTGAACAATACCGGAAAATGTGTCGGCCCAATCTCAAAAGCCGAGCCGAAAAGATTAAAAAATATGTATTCCATTTGATATTAAGATAATATTCAATTCAAGAGTGGCTTGAGTCTTTGAAAATATCTTTTCCAAGTGAAGCCTTTAAGAGAACCTGACCGAAAATTGCGTATATTCCATACAATGCAACTGTGGTAAAGAAAGGCCAGACATACAACCCACAAAAAATAAAACTCGAGGAAGATCGAAAAGCAGAAGTACGAAGAGAAATCACAAAGTCAGATATGCCTGAACATACATGGAAAGAATGGGATGAAGTTAGAATAATAGCGAACAGTGGAGAATAAGACGTCTTAAAGAAACAGTGCATATGTTGGGCTACAGTGACCAGTTGAATAGACCAAGTATAGAGATGAATACAATATGGGAACCAATAATCAAAAAGACTAGATAAAAAATTGTAATATGAGCCAGGGGGAAAAATCCCACAGAGTAATAAGTAGTAATTCATAGTGTTGATAAAAATATTAGGTTTTTAAGTCCCCCAAATATTCACTACTAATTGTCCAACAGGACACATGACATAACAGATATATGCGTTTAAGTAATGGACTTCTAAGTGAAATGATCTGGAAGTTGTCGGTTCAATTCTGGCTACAGGTAAAAAAAAAATCATAAAGAATACTTACGAGGATCATTAAATAGGTTTCCAGACTTTTTTCGTATGGCAACTTTTATTGATCGTACACACATGAAACTCTAGTCCCCTTCGAAGTAATCTCATCCGGTTGCAATACACTTGTACCGTTCCAACAATCTCTGGAAAGCCCCATGGAAGTCCTCTTGTGTGAGCGTGTCAATGAACTTCGTCACAGCCTCTTTCATCTCATCAATTGTCTCATAACGACAGCCTCTGAGCTTAGGGAATAACCAAAAGTCACAGGGAGCAAGGTCTCGACTATAGGGACGATGAGAAACTGTCTTGATGCCCATCTTGGTCAGATAGTCTATGACAAGGATGGAGTTGTGGACTGGTGCATTGTCCTGGTGGAAATGCCACTAAGTCGATTTAAAGAGTGATGGCCACTTCCGACGGAATCTCTTCCCGAACTCCCTTAAAACCTCAACATACTAACCCTAACCCTTTGGCCAATCAACTTCCTTACTCCTCCCACACCTCTCATCATCCCTCACAGACTCCCTGCCTTCCTTGAATCTCTTATGCCACTCAAAAACTGATGCTCGATTAATGCAAGATGCTCCAAAAGCAGTCTGAAGCATTCCATACGTTTCTGTGGCATTTTTACAAGTTTAAAACAGAATTTTATTGCATATCGTTCTTCTAAAGTGTCCTCACGTCCAGATTGCATTTTTGAAATTCACCAGCTGTGAGAATCAGGCTTTAGTATGGTGTATTCCAATTGCTGCTGTAGCTGTTCATTTGAACCTGAAATCCTAAAAATTGGTCAGTCATCTCAAAAGATGTATAGCAATAACATAGTGAATTTTCAAGAGTCTACGACAATTTTAAATGCCAGTACAAAAAAGGTCTGGAAACCTATTGAATGTACCCCATACACTTAACACTTGTCCTCGGCTATGGTTAACGGAATAAGTATAATCTATCACCGTGGATCAAATAAATGGTTTGGTTTGATTTGGTTGGGTTTTATGGTATATCAACCTTTGCAGGTTATTTAATGCCAAATCCATTTTTATACAAATAATCAATTCTATTTCAAACAATTCACTTTGGTATGAGTACACAGTTTAATTTTCAAATACATTTCTATTTAAAGCTATTCAAACAGTTCTAATTCAAACAATTCAGTTTAGCGTAAATACAGTTTCAATGTCAAAAACTTCCATTTCAAACAATTGAGTTTTGCATAAGCATGCAATTTAGTTCTATTTGACCCATAGATAGGACCCTATTAGGTGCTACCACTCCGGCCAGAGTGAACCTGGGAGCGATGGCAATGAAGCAGTACTCCGCATTCCCCAAATCTCACCGTCAGATTGTTTAATGTCATATCCAGGACACTCGTTTGGGTGGGGGGAGTGTCTTACCCTTCTGCGGTATTTGATGTCTGCCCCACCCAACGGGCACGTGTGGCACAAGGCCTTTTTTGGTGGGTCTGGGCGCAGGGCCGGAGCCCACACGCGCCCGGCATTTCCCAAAAATGCCTACAGCCCCGTCAGCATTCCTCTTATTAGAGGCGCCTCAGGCGCCGGGAAAACCCCCCACCCCCAGAGGAGGTAAAAGTCTGGGGAGAAGGCCCCCTGAGGCCGAAGGAAATCTCCAGCTGCCGAGACACACTCGGGCAGATCCGTGCCGCAGTAAACACGGCCGGCCGAATTGCTACCCGACAACTGGAGAGGTGCAGTATTGGGAAGGTTCGGTTTGAAGTTCCGTGTAGGCTCCTGAGTTTGACAAGAAAAACCTGAAAAAGGGCGAAGGGTACATCGACCGAAACGTTGTGAACATAATAATAAAAATGAAGACAATAGTCTGAATACTATGGATAATAAAAATTAGGTTCTTTTGTTTCAATTTATCAGTAATTTTTGATAAGCCATTATTTCGTGGATATATAATAATATAAAGTAGAATTTAAGACCAAACTGAAAGACCCCCATATTAACTGCACTGAGATTGGGATACTCGATATTTTATGAACAAGATTGTTCCAGAAACTGTTCTTACATAGAAATATCAGTTTTTATTGGAGTTTGGAAATGGGAGTGTTGTTAGAGTCAGATATTTCCATTCTGCATTTCTTAGCCGTTTCATGGAATGTATACTTTTTGCTGGTTTTTTGAAAGTAAAACTTACTGAAAATTTTAGATTTTTAACAGAAGATTCCAGCAAAGTTTTTTTTATATGTTCCGGAAACCTAAAAATATTAGATACGCTATTAAGTATTACTTTCTAATGTGCAAAGTTTTTTTTACATTTCTTTTTTTTTTATATAAAAGGTTCTGTTTTTAAAAGTGTGTGCATATATACGGCATACGATATTAGAGATTTCAAACAGGGATTTGGATTTTTTAAAGAATCCTTTTCGTTTAAAAACTTCAACACCAAATGCCTGTCAGTCATCTCTAATAAAATATGCTTACAAGAAAACCTGCTGCCTAAATACAAACTATATATATATATTTTTTTTTCTATAGAAGGTCCTCAAATTTTATATTAGCTTGTTCTCAGCAGGTAATAGTTCGGCCCTGGGTATATGTAACTATCATATATCTATATAATTTTTGTACATTACGCCAGATTAACGGAGATTTTTATGGTTGGACTATTTTGTACAAGCAGAGATTCGAGTTCTTTTTTGTTTTTTTTTTTAAATAAAAAAAAAGCCCACAGGAAAATTTTCTTTTTCTTACTGCCTTTACTCTGAATTCTGTTACCAATTATAAAATCGTCATCAGATTTATCATTTAAAAAATATTTAGTAGAGAGAGGGAAGGTGGGGAGCAAAGTAAGAGGAATGGGGTAGATATTTTCTGTAGAAAGTTTAAGGTTCAAGATGAATAGATAAAAAGATGTTGAGATTAAATAGCTGCTTAGATTTACAGTTATATGTGGTCATAAGGTACAATGGTGGGTTATATCAAATGTAACTTCTGAGGAGAAAGGAATGACTGACAGACATCAATAAATGGAAAAGTTAGTAAAAGCAAGTTTAAAAGTAACAAATTTTGCATCGGAGGAGGCAAAGAGTTATCTCGCTTAGTTTGTCTCAATCATAAATTAAATATACACGTAAAAAGCTCAGGTAACTTTCCAAGGTAATTTGAAAACTATTTAGGGACTATATATATATATATATATATATATATATAAGAGAGAGAGGGGGGGATTACTACTCCATCTTAACAGATGATATCACCAAAATTACAACTCAAACATCCTGGCTTGAATTCTGTTCAGGGTTCATGGGATTCATCCGTGAAGCATCCTTTTTATGACTCTTAATGTGTCTAATCCAGGAATTGATTAGCACACCTTACCACAAACAAGTTGTATTATAATGAGGATGAAGTGGTAACGAAACTTTTTAAATTTCTTGATATTTTAAGTTACTATGGGATTTCACATGGTTAACATATCCAATCTTTGATAACAGATTCTCAGAACCGCCTAGCAGATTCACTGATGAATTACCCATATGAAAGTCTGCATATTGTATCTTCCTTTTTTTCGATCTCATTACATCCATTCTTAATGATTAAGTATCAATTCTATCAAATGTTTTTCCTTTTCAACCTTTGACATATATTTCTTTAAGATAATCCTTATATCTTTTGCTGGGCTTATGTTGAAGATGTTTCCAATAAGCCAACTCATCATAGCAGAGGAATTTGGTGGGATCATCGTTCATGCGCATAAAGCGTCCTGCCTAAAACAGACAGATTTCTTTCAAATTTTAATATCGGGTACAAAACGCTGCCAGTGAATCTTAAGGATTCTTCTTAAACATTTCTGATGAAATCCCTTGGGCCTCTAAATAAGTCTCCAATGTCCTCTTTGTTTCTGATCAGTACAATAAGATTGTCAAGATATGACTGATAAACATTAATCTTTGTAAGTTTAGTTATACTACTATTTGACCAAATCTTTTTCTTCAACTTGTCAAATGATGTACTAGCTTTCTGAATTCGCAAAAGAATCTCAAAGTCTAAATTTCTATCCCGAGATATGACACTTCTCAAATAAACAAATATGTCCACAACTCATGACCTTGTTCCATACACACATATATCTTCCTTAACATATGCTTCACCAGGAGCTGGAGTATACATTACTTATTGTCAAGCCAAATTTGCCACTAGTAACTAAAAACCTCTTCATGATATCCAGCATATCTTCCAAGGAGTGAGTTACAAAGTCAGCAGCATCAGCATATAGAAGTTCTCTGATGAAATCATTGAAGGTTTGGGATTTACAATGAAAGTGAGTGAGATTAAAGACTCGTCCAGATGTCTGAAATCTTAAATTTACCTCCTTATCACAGACATAGTAAAGGATTGTAGCAAAATATATATTGTAATTAGAGTTAGTGGTGGAAGATCACCCTGCTTGATTCCATTGATTGCTCCTGAGAGCACTCCATTGAAAGCCTCACTAGCTTTCATGTTTTGATGCAGTTCTTTGAAAGTTTTTAAAAAGATTGGTGAACAGCCTAGCTTGCTGATATTTTAACTAAATAGCCTCCCTACTTATTGTATTGAAAGCCTTGCTCAATTTGTCAAATACCTGGCAGAGAGCCATATGGTATTCTATGGACTTCACTTTGAGTTGTCTTCTGCAAAATATCTTTTGTACTCCTGCCGGAGCTGAAACCAGACTGAATCTCAGGATGCCCTTGAGGACAAATATTTTTCATCAAACACTTAAGTAAGAGTTTTGAAACACTTTTTCAACTGATTAAAAGTGATACCTCAAAGTTATCACTCACAGACTAAGTTCATTTCCCTTTATAAATAGATATTAATATCCCATGAAACTAATCTTGAAATTCTCCAGCAATCAGGTAAAGAATAGCAAATGATACAATGTACCCACCAACTTTTAGAAGCTCTACTGGTCTAACCCAGGAGCCTTTTTAGAGTTTATTGTAGTTAAACATGCATTGGAAGGTTATCTATATGGGCCAAGATTTCACTCTGAGGGAATCTATAAATGATATCCACATCAACCTCAGAAGGGTTAAATAAAAGGTTGTTGAAGGTTTTTTTCTATTGCTGCATGATTTGTTCTGAAGTTTTATAAAGTGTCTGCTCATCTTTTCATTATAATGAAGCAGTGTAAGGTGACTGTAGCCCAAGTGCCTCTTTCAAAATGCAATAAAAAGTTTTGAAGTTTTTCCTATCCAAAAAGGCATTTATACTCCTACAGCAATGTTGAATCACCACTTACTTTTGAGGCGTCTCAATTCTCGCTGAAGAGTAAATTTATTGTTTAGCATGCCTTGACAGATGATCTATTTCTTATGCTTAGATCTAACAAAGATTTGAATAAAGAGTGTCCTTCTAAAATTGATAGAATTGTTGCTATCAAATCAATTTGTTTCTAATTCTTAAAACACACACTTTCTACTTTAAGGTTTTATAAGCCTGCTCTTTAAAACTATCCCACATAACATCAAATAGAAGATTGCTAAATTAATCATTGATTAATGTCCTAACATGTGGTTGACTTAATTTTCATACATCAATTCTTTTTGCTGAAAACTTTATTGTGAATCCTCAACTTTTGCCCATACTAGTTAATGGTCTCTATCATACTTAACATTTCTTAGCACATGAATCCAACACACAAACCTGATTTACAAGTCAATACAAAGTCTATCATATAAGCATGTCTAGATCTTGGGGAAATCCAATTAGCCTTATGTTTCAGCTTAGCCAAGTCAAATTCAGAGTATAATTGAAGTGAGGTGTGTGTGTGTGTATATATATATATATATATATATATATATATATATATATATATATATATATATATATATAGGGAGAGAGAAGGAGAGAGAGAGAAAGAGATAACACCAATTTGCTTCAGTCTATTCTAAAAATATTTAGGAAGAAAGTAAACATCTTATTGACCACTACTACCAACATGACAAAATGAGAGTTTAGTTTTTCACAGGGTAGAATGAAGATTGAGTTGGATTGACCTAAGTGGGAAGAGCTTGTTTGCTTTGAAATAGTCATTTTGAATTTTAACTTATTTGGGAAAAGGGGAAATACAACCAGAGAGTTTGTCTTTATAAGATTGGGGAAGGAAGCAGAGTGAAAATGTTTAAATATTTATCCACTTCCCCATGAGGCTGAAACAGAGAGACAAAAATGATCCAGTTTCCTTTGATCTTGATTTTCGTAAGCCTCAAGCATTGACTGATATTACCCTTTCAAGTGCAATTTAGAGTTGCAGCGAAGAACCCTTCCCCATTTCACTCCTTGCACTGGAAGAATGAGGTTCTGGCATGAGGTTAACTGAAAGTGACATCAAAAGTTTTTGAAATTAAATTATTTTAAATATTTTTTTAATGAGGTAGCAGCAACTATTTTTGCTAAGAGACTGAAAAGGATTAGCCAGGAGACTGTGAATCATTTCAGCAACAGTAGAATGGCTGCTTTAGAAACAACGAAAAACCAACCACAAAGAATGGATTGTCCAAAAATTTTTTTCTTTTAATCTCTTTGGGTGTGAGAGGGGGCAGGGAATCATAATAAAAGAGGTGGATAATATTGTCCTATGGTCCATGCTAGCAAAATTGCAGACAAAAATTGCTTTCGGCTTTTACAATGCAACACTGCATTTTTTCATATCAAGAAACGATAAGATTCTGCATTTTATGATTGGGGAGGGGGAAGAGAACCTTTTTTTCCTCAGTAGGGCAAGGCATAAATTCACTTCTTACAATGGAAGACCTAACTTGCAACTTTGATCATATTAATACACACAATGGATTATGTGAGAACAAGATGCAAAATACAACGGCAACTCTGGTGTATTTTATGTAAAAGAAAAAAAAATGCAGATCTAACAATAATCAAAACTTTTTTTACTAAAAAAATAAAAAAAACTTTGAAAGTGACCAAATAACTGAGTTAAAATTATCTGAAATGAAGAGAGAAAAAAAAAAAAACACAAGTGAAAATTTAAAAAAAAAAAAGAGAAAAGAATTTACTTGGTTTCTTTAGGTGTGCTTGATGTCATATTAATTATGAGAAATGAAGTCAGCAACATGGGTTCAAATTCTGGTCAAGACAGTTGGTATATCACTGACCTTGGGGAAGAAATGAATCCATCTGTTCTACCCGAGATATGGGTAAATAGTAGGGCAGACAGTTTATGATTGATCAATTTTAATGGTATGTCAATCTGTCTAGGGTTATTTCATGCCGTGAGGTTAGGGAATCTCATTTATTGTACATTCATATTTACATATTTTTGTGTAGTTGTTACATTTCTTTTTGCATATGGTCCTATTGAATGTGAATAATTTTTAAACAAATCTATTTGACTCTAAGATGGGACCCTTACAAGTACTACTACACTAAGTCAGAGTGGACCATGAAGTAATGCCAAGTGAAACCAAGATCAAAATACTAGTCAATAATAATTATAAGAATACAACATAAGTTCATAAGGCGCTCGTAGTATAACAGGTATTGTTGCAGTAAATGGACTTAGTGACCAGAATTCAAATCTTAGACAAGGCAGTTTGTGTTTCATTTCATGCTACTGCCCTTCAGAAAGGCATGAATCCATCTCTTCTCTCCTTCCACAACTATAAGTAAATAGTAGGGTAGACTAAACTCTTTAGCCATGGTATGGCAACCAGTCTAGGAAAAGGAAAACTGAATTTAAACAAGATGTAATCAGCTTACAAATTAACTCTGGGTCACATCCAGGGCGTGACATAAGTATTGGGTAAATATATTCGTGAAAAATTGGATCTAGTACCTCTTGGGTGTAATGCTAATGGACTATTGTTAGTGAGTTCATTTCTCACTGAGTGCCTTATAGTCATGCACTGTGTTAAATTAAGCAAACCTTACAAACTGGCTATTAGCCATGCTGAAAACATGTTTCTGTTTTCGTATCCCATGAAAATAAAATTGATTCTAGTAAGAAAAGTACCATAGATCTTGTAGCTTTCATACTAATAGTCTGAATCCATGTAGAATGTAGTCAGTCTTTTTAGAAGGAAACAAAAATCATTCTTTTCAGTTATTTATAGGAGCATAAGATGTAAACGAAAATACTTCTACCCCATTCCCACCCTAAATCTGTTTATCCATCCTTGTTCTTCTTGTCTGTCTTTCCTCACCCCCCCCCCAACTAAAAAAAAAAAAAAAAATTTCACTTATCACTCATTCCTTCTTTCCTCAAGAATCACTGGTTCTTCCACTGTCCATCTGCAAAGCTCATTTAGATTTCAGTCTTATACTTCAATCCAGACACCACAGTAAACAATGCTTCTTTATTTTGACATGGACTCTCTCTGTTTCATACACACACTGTGAGTGTTTGAGTCTCTCTCTCTCTCTCATAAGCCCACACATTTATAAACTGATTAGAACAGTTCAGAAGAGTTGGACAAAAATGATGGGGTTGGAATAAATGTTAACTAACCATAATTGATTGCATGATGTAAAAAACCTACCTTAGAGAAATAAAAAAATATCCTGAGTCTTATTGAAAATATTGGAAGCCATCTTTTAGGTTTGGTTTGTTGGGTTTTATGGCATATCAACCTTTGTAGGTTATTTAATGCCAAATCCATTTTTATGTAAATAATCTGTTCTATTTAAAACAATTCAGTTTAGCGAAATTACACAGTTTAATTGTCAAAAACATTTATTTCAAACTATTCAAGAAGTTATATGTAACAATTCAGTTAAGTGTAAATACAATTTTAATGTCGAAAAACAATTCTATTTTAAATAATTCAGTTAAGCATAAGCACACGGTTTAAAGGTAAGTAAGTCTTAATTGTCAAAAACATTTCTATTTCAAGCTATTCAGTTTACTCAAACAATTCAGTTTAGCATAAGAATGCTGTTAGTTCTATTTAACCCATAGATAGGGCCCTATCAGGTGCTACCACTCCGGGCCAGAGTGGACCTGGGAGCGATGGTAATGAAGGGGTACTCCGCATTCCCCAAAGCTCCAGCACTGCTGGAACCTCACCATCAGATTGTTTAGTGTCATATCCAGGACACTCATTAGGGGGGGGGTTAACCCTCTGCAGAGGTGCAGTCAGTGTATTCGACTGGGCAAGCCATCTTTTAGACTAATACTTATCCAGATTCTACATACTCTTCGTACTTGTACATAGCCCAATTTTTTAATTCTTTACTTTCATTGGTTTTGTAACCAGGTTTGGCTATGGAGGTGCTACTCATACCGTATGTCTTGGGTAAGAATAGCCTAGCAGAGTCCATCCCTCTCCAGATCTACAATCGATTTTCCTTTTTCTAGGCCAGCCTGTTCAATTATTTTCTCATAGATGGAGGGAGAATAGTTGGATTCATACCTTTCCCAAAGGGCATTAGCTCCATACAAAATGTAAACAACCTTATCCAGGTCACCAAGTCTACCTCTTAAAATGATAACTGTTATGTCATAAGTGCCTCCAAAACTCTTCAAGATTATCAAATAAATACTTAACCAATTATTTGAGGAGATGATTTCTTATGATGGGATTAGAATTTAAGAAGTTATAATTCTAACCTTTTTTAAATAGTAAAATTCATTTATCCATCATGAAGAAAATGTAAAGACAAAAAGTAAACAAATTTTTTTTTTCTATCTCTAAAACAGAAAAAAAAAAAAAAAAAATCAAGGATAAAAAACTTGAAATTTTCAAGGTTGGTAAAAATTATGCAGAACTTTCAGCGCCAAATAAATACTTTTAAACTTAATCAACATTTTAAGTCAACGTGGATTAAAATTTCTGTGATTCTATCAGGAATTTTAGTTCTCATCTAACATCTTCTTTTCCAAAATCTGAATGCAGCAGAGTATAATGGAATAAAATGTGAAAAGTGAACAAAGATATTAAAGATTTTCCATTTTGCAAGTAAAAAAAAAATTGATGAGCTTTATTCCCACCCCTCCAAGTCACTAATATGAATGTTTGTAATGAAAGACATGCACATTACCACCAAGTGGCACTGCTTTGAATAAATCAGAAGTACTAATGGGAAAAAGAAAAATCTTGCATTAGTATTTGATTCAAATTGATGGGGAGAGAAAGGAGGAAGTGAAACTTATAACCCAAGTAATAGACGAAGGGAAGATATGCACACATACAAACATATAAATACACCCACGCATTTATAGTAGATATATGTAAACACACACACACTTATAACAGGAAGAGGAAAAGACATTCAAAAAGATTTTTCAGAGAACAGAAATAACTTGAAAAATATTCAAGCAATATATTGACATAAGCCATTTACAAAGTAAATTAAAAGTTTTATTTGACTTTTTTTTTTTAAAGTCTAAAATTTTCGGCTTCGTTGTCAATTTGTATTCTTTTCTAATTAAGTGAAAGAAAAAGGTAATTGCAAACAAGGACGATTGGAATTAATTTCTTTGACAATTCTCAACAACAAAAAGAAAAGGAAAACAAAAAAATTTAAATTTGAAAGGCATTATGAATTCACAGTTGGAATTTGCCATCAAATAGATGTATTTATCGAGCCCTTTGGCCCTGCATCGAACGTGATACAATATCAATTTTTGAGCAGAGTAAAGCCAGAGGGAGAACAGATGGATTCATGCCTTTCTCCAGGGCATTAGCGCAAAGTGAACGACAAACATTCAGGATTTTAAGTTTGGTTGATGATTTCACTTCTTACAATGATATCCGTCATGCTAAGCTTGTCATTATCCGAGTAAAGACAAGAAAACAAAAACCCATAGAGTTTGTAAAAAAATACAAAAAAAATAATTAGGATTTTTTTCCTAAATAGAACTGAGAGTAAAAAAAATGTAATTTTGGATTAAATCTCAAAAAAAAGACATAAATAATTATGAACAATTTGAGAATTAATTTTTATTTATTGCGGACCTTTTGTCCTCATCTTGGTAGTTTTTGTGTTGTTTCTTCTTTTCACTACGTTTCGGACAAATTTCACCTCTGGCCTTCTTCAGGTGATTTACCACGACCAATTAAAGACAAGTACAAAAATTTGGCACGGACCCGACTCTGGAAGACCAGATAAGGATTTATAAGACCAAAAAAATCCATCCTTGATCGCCCTTCGGGGCCGGTGGCGCAGCGGATAAAGGCGTTGAGTCTCTACGGTTCCAGGTGAACATTGACAGAAGATAGCGGTGTAGAATATTGGTTAACTCAATAGAGTATATCCAAAAAGACCCCCCTCAGTAATTCTGTAGATGAATAGATGAATGGATACCACTCATGCAAATGAGTTGGATAGGTCCATTCTCGTGAAGTGAGCCAATCCACATGCTGTACGCATGCTGCTCATGCACTCTTTAATAAAAGAGGTGAGCTTTAGCTGGCTAGCTTTTCAAGGCGCCAGCCAGTGGTCTTAGTTTTTGTCCAAACTGTATTCTTTTCGACCTCATCCGGATAAAGTACATTGCACGGATTTACCATCATCGAAACTCATCTCATTGAGTGACTTCTCCCGGCCGGGCTGAAAATTCCTGACCTGGTTGGGTAAAAAAAAAGAGCTAAGTTTTTTCTCTCCACCTTTTTCTGTTTTTTTTCAATTTTCTCATACTCACACCCCCATTTCTCTCTTTCACCCAGCCTATCATTTATGGCTGGCCGGTCGGACGGCTCGGCCATAAAGGCCCTATTTCCCCCTAGCAAGGGGGACCCCCCGACGACAAAAAAGAAGGCAAAATCGCCCTCTCCAAAAAATGTCCCAGAAGAAAGTATTTCTTCAAAATCCCCCCCCAAGAATACCTCTCTATCAGAAAAGATTAGAAGTACACCCTCCCCCCATAAAAACGCCCCTCCTCCTGACCAAAAGAAGAGCTCTCCTTTGAAGAACGGCTCACCCCCCTCAGATAATGACAAGAAAGACAGCAACGAGAACATCTGGAAAGCCCCGCCGAAGATCCAGGTCGATGTCGTTGACTTGCTCCAGAGGGCAAGTGCCATATCCAGCCAAGTGCAGGAGCATGGCCTATTGTTCAATTTGGAGGAAGTAAGACTCGACCAAAAGAAAAGAACGGTGTCTGTCTTTGTCGTGGACAAACGCTCAAGAAAGATCGTTAAGCCCGTCAAAGACATGGTACTACGTCATTTATCCAGCCTGGGCGTAAAGGTTCTTGCTCTTATAGCGGGATCCTCTTACGCTTTTTGGGATATACTGTTGCCAACTGAAGAAGAAGCCGTCGCCCTCACACGTAAAACGTTGGAAAACAAAGAATATCTGTTCCGAACAGAATATATGGGGCGACGGTGGACCACGGTCTCAGTATTCGAGGTTCCCAGCTTCCTGAGAGACGCAAATTTAGCCGCATTTATGCTAAATTTCGGCGACATCGTCTCGGCAACCCATGATGGAATGCGTGGGGAGTGGAGATTCGACTTGATGTTAGATGCAAAAACCTTCTACTCCGTTCCCAACTGGTTGGATGTGGAAGGGCGCAGGCTTCCGGTTATCGTCTCCGGACGAAAACCTGCCTGCTGGCACTGTGGCGAGATTGGTCACCTTTCTGCAGTTTGCCCGGGGAAGAAGGCCCCGAAGAAGCCTGACCAGAATCCTGGCACCCCCCCCACCTGTTGTGAAAAACAACGACGAAAAGGAGGCTCCCGTAGTCTCGCTCACATCAGCGGCAACAAAAAGCCCTGCTCCCCCTACGTCATCTACGGTTAATTCCGAAGAGGCGGGGGGCGAGTGGCTGACAGTGGGAAAAGGTGGGAGGAAGATCCAACCAGCGGATCCTCATTCCCGAAAGTCGACCCAGGTGGGCACCAACAGTTCCCCCACCGCTAAATCGTATGCCCAATTATCAAAACCCCCACTCAGCAGCAAAAAATTCCCACCCAAAACTCCTCCCAAACAGTCCACTCCTCCCTTGGTCAGGTCTTTCAGCCCAGGCCGGGAGAAGTTCGAGAAGCTGCTAGAATTCAAGAAGCGGCTGGACCTGCAGAGGAAATCGACCCCTCAACCAGGACCCTCTCGATCCACCCCTTCATCACCCAAACAGCCCAGAACAATTAGACCTCCCTCCACACCTCCACCAAAGTCCATGCCACCCCCTAACCTGACACCGCTGAAATACCATCTAAAGAAGGGACCCACCCCCCCTCCGCTGCCGTTGGAATCGCCACCAACCAAGCCGTCACCGCCACCAGTAGCAACAACAGCATCAACTTCACCCTCTTCATCTCCGAAGAAACGGCAGCGGAGTCCATCCATCGATAGCTCGGGGGATGAGGTCCCTAAACATCAGAAAAAAGAAAGGAGGGGGGTGAAGGAACAGCATCACTCTGGTCTTAACATTTGCCGGGTGGATGAGGGGGTCCTGGACCGTCATCATAAGGTCCAGCCGCAACTCATCAAAGACTTGAGGGTCCTCCACAATTTTAAGGAGGTGAACGGTAAAGATGTGGAGGACCCTCGAAGCTTCCCGGACGCATGGATCACCTCGGTCATACGTAAGGGCCGGGGGTCAGAAAGAGCAATGAGAATGCTTGCAGAAGCAAATGAGGCCCTCGGCCCTATCTCATTCATCAAAGATGATGAACATTCATGTAAGGGACTCATTGGGAGGGTCCCTGTGGTGTTGCACCCTTCCCTGTATAGGGCGGTTAAACTAACCTTCCCGCGAGATATCGGGGGTCTCGCTCATGACGGAGCCATCACCAATGAGATGGCCACAGGGTCCATGAGCCAGACCGTCGAGGTCTTGACCCCTGCCATGTTTAGTCCGGGCACTCAACCCCTGTAATGTTCATGATGGATCTAAGATTGGCTAGTATAAATGGCCGCGGCCTGAGGTCGGATTCGAGAAGATCCCATTTACTTTTATACCTCCAGCGTCGCGGCATTGATATATGTTGTTTGCAGGAGACTCGTTTTGACTTCAACTTCCATGAAGATATTCTGTCGAAGGACTATTTGTCTTTCTCAGCATGTTTTGATGGTCGTTCCAGAGGTGTCACCTGGCTGATAAGTAGACGTCTGGGCGCCACGTGTGCTCTTGTTCTTTCAGATCCGGCGGGCAGACTTTGCGTGGTGGACGTTACCATAAAGGATAAGGCGTTTCGGCTGATTGGGGTTTATGGACCCAACGCTACTAGTGAGCTCCCTGCGTTTTTCCGGCGCATCGAGCCGTATGTTAGTCCGTCGAAGCGGGTAATTTTAGTGGGAGATTGGAACGCCGTCCTTGATCCCAATTTAGATAGAGGGGCTATTAGTTCGGGTACTAACACGTTGGATGCGAGATATTTTCGCGAGTTTGTACAGCGACTTGATCTCGCTGACAAATTTCGCGAAAGGCATCCAAATAAGTTAGTTTGGACTTGGACCGGTAGGGGCGCCTCGGCCCAGCTTTATAGCTATTTGGACCGAGTGTTAGTTAAGCGAGTCGACTTAGACTATTTAGGTGGTCCAAGTTTTGAGCCGTATAAAGATTCCGACCACAAATTTTTATGTGTGTCGATTAAGTTAGATAAGGCTAGATGTAGGATGTCTGGTTACTGGAAATTCAACCTTTCCCTTTTGGCGGAGGCTGACTTCCGGAACCAGCTAGAACTAACGATAAAGCGGGAATTGACGGGGGCTATTATGGGAAATAGGTGGTGGGCTAACCTTAAGGATAGCATTAGATCCTTTGCTGCCGACTATAGTAGGAGACTCAAGTCAGCTAGGGTAGCGGAGCAAAGGTCGATTAAGGATAAGCTAGATAGGGCGGTTTTGGCGGGAGATAGTGGGCAAGTTAACGTAGCTAAGGCCGAGCTGGCCTCCTTGCAAATTAAGGAGTACCAAGCTCTGGTAGTTAGGGCTAGGTTAAAGAGAATGTCGTGCGAGGCGACGAATATGGCCCAGGAATTACGGGCCGAGGAACTGAGGCATGCTACTGATCGGCATATCGCCAGTGTCACATCGCCGGAGGGGCTCCGTCGAACTACAAACGAAGCCATCTGTGGTTAGTTCCGGCAGTATTTCTTGAAGCTTTTCACCAGGGAGCCCGGACTGAGTTCTGCTCAGTTCGACACCTATCTTGCCGACTTTCCTCGCCTTTCGGCGACTGAAGCGGCTGGGTGTGAGGGGCGCATAAAGGAGGAGGAGATTCGGGATGCACTGAAGTCGGTCGGGCTGGACAAGTCCCCCGGAATTGATGGTCTGCCCTATGAAGTGTACTTGAGGTTGTCGCACATGTTTGTCCCCTTGCTGGCAACCATCTATAACAACTGGATGAGGCAGGGTACTATACCCAGACGCTTCACCAGGGGTATAGTGAAGTTGCTTCGTAAGAACAAACATGGTGGGGATGGGATTAGTAACTTTCGCCCTTTAACGATGCTTAACACTGACTTAAAGATTTTGGCGAAGATCCTGGCAAACCGTTTGCAGACTGTCCTGCCTAGTCTGATTTGCCCCGAGCAGACTTGTGCTGTGAAGGGTAGGACTATCCAGGACAGTCTTCATCTGGTCCGCACGATCGTAGAAAAAGTCGACGGAAATGCCGCGCTGATCAATTTAGATCAGTCCAAGGCCTTCGATAGGGTTGACCATGCTTTTTTGGAGGCTGTCTTGTCTTCGGCCGGCTTCGGGGTTGATTTTCGCACCTGGATACGTCTCCTTTATGTGTCCCCCGGAGTCGTGGTGGAGGTGAATGGGGTAAGGTCGGAGCCCTTCACTCTGACTCGATCGATTCGGCAAGGTTGCCCGTTATCGCCCATGTTATATATCCTGGCGTTAGAACCTTTTCTACGCAGGATAAAGGCGAACCCGGTCCTACGCGGCCTCACGTTACCTGGCGCCAGTGAGGTGGCCAAGTACACTGCATACGCTGACGACGTCAGCGTGCTTGTAACGAGCAGTGCCGAGGTGGAGGAGGTGAGCAAAGAAATCGGAAGGTACGAAGCTGTAACAGGGGCCAAGGTTAACCGCGATAAGTCTGTCGGCTTGCGGTTGGGCTCGTGGAAAGGCTATGCTCTTCCCGGCCCCTTCACTTGGAAAGACGGTCCGTGCAAGATACTCGGCGTCTGGTTTGGGCCCGACCTTCAGTTGGAGAAAAACTGGTCGGAAGTACTGGATAAGGTCGTAGCCGCTACTGAGTTGTGGTTGCGTAGAAGGCTTTCCCTTAAGGGTCGGGCAGAGGTGTGCAGTTCGCACATCTACTCCCTAGCCGTATACCGACTTTCAGTGCTTCCTATCTCGGCCACCATCCTATTCAAGCTGGAAAGGATTCTCTTCCAGTTTCTCTGGGCAAAGAGACATCCTTTGGTGCGACGGGAGATCTGTTACCTTCACCCTTCTGAAGGCGGTCTAGGAGTACCTAACGTCGAGGTACGGCGCCATACTTTGCGTCTTACTTTCCTAGACCGGATGTGTTCACGGGACACGGCGACGGGAAGCGTCTGGAAAGAAGACGCTAAACAGTCTTTCCCGTCGCTAAGAAGTGTGCATTTTGCTGATGGGGAGGCCCATCGGTTGCCCAGACGCGAATGCCCTTTCTATCGCGAGTGCCGGCATGCTTTGAAAGTTCTCTCTCGGCTGCAGACAGGTCTCTCTGACAGCCGGCCGTTGTCGAGTAAGGCATTATATCGTTGTTTAGTTAGGGGGGCCGCTAGCGATGGTCTGATTGGCGAGCTCGGTGTGACGGAGGCGGAGGGTCGCTTACTGTGGCCTTGGGCCCCCAGGATGAGGTGTCTCAATAATGACAAGGCTTCCCTCACCTGGCTGGTCATTCGGAATGCCCTCTGGGTCGGCAAGAAATTGTTTGCAGCGCAACAGGCCATTTCGCCTGAGTGCGGCCGGTGCGGTGATTTGGAGGAGACTATTAGTCACGCCTTCTTTCACTGCCCGGTCGTACGGCCGCTGTGCAAGCTTCTTGAAGGCTACATGGTCCGCATCCTCAATGGAAAGTTTTTTGTCCTGGAAGCCAGTTCTGTGTGCAGCAATGTGGTACCGAGGTTGAACAGACAGGAACATTATGTGTTTCTCTGCTTACTCGGCGTTATGCGTGTCGTGATGTGGACGACGAGAAAGAAGGAACTCTACGAGGACGAGTCTTTTTCTTCTCAGACCCTGGTGGCATTTTACAAACACCAAATCAAAGTCAAAATCCGGTCTGAGAGAAAGAGACTCTCTTCGCTGGAGTTTGGCGAAAGGTGGGTGACTGCTGCACGCTTGTGTCGCGTGGTAGGAGCCAACCTTACTTTCACTTTGGACATTCCAGGGACTTAAGAATTTTGAGTTACCGGAAGGACGTGACCACCCAGCCCAGGTAAGTTAGAATTTTTTAGGCCATTTTGATTTAGTTTGTTCCTAATTTAGTTAACTTAGCTAGAGTATGCAAGGTCATTGGGCCCCCCCTTTTTTGTCCCCTTCTTTTGTTTCACTCTCCCTTCCCTTTCCCTCTGTTAGGTGACAGGAATTGGAGTTCTCCAGGAGTGCGATGGAGGGCTTATGTTAATTCATATTTATTCTTTACTTATATTTTGTACCATTTATTTATCTTATTTGATTATTTTTCCTCCTTCGACACTATTTTCGACTGGTTAACTCCTCTTTCTGCCATGTCTTAGTATGTGGGGGGGACCCCATACTAACTATCATAATGTATATATGTTCTGTTCATTTTCGTTTTTAGGGGAATTTTAAATAAAGATGTATATAGCATTCATTTGTTTTGTTTAAATTGTTCCCCTCCCTCTCACTTTGTAAATATGGGATTAAGTTTAGAAGTCCATGGAGCAGTAGTGTTGTTTTGGTGATTGTCGTTTTGATTGTGATATGTTTAATTGAGGTATTTTGGTGTTTTTTAATTTGGAGATATGTATTGGTCAGTGAATGGGTCTAGTTAAGTTAGAGATTAGGATAGTGTAGACCAGCCTTCCCCACCCATTTTTTAGGCCTCGTGCCAAATTTGTATTTTTTTTAAAAAAAATGCATTAAATAGCTTCAAGGAGCCAGCCATGTTACTATTGGCTTGAAGGTGAGTGCTATTCATTGATGTTCTATAAGCGGTTTCAAATCCTACCCAAGCCGGCCAGAGGTTTACTTGGTCAAAAACGTGGTGCGATAGACAACAACTATGGAAGGCAGTAATTACTGGGGATACGGTTACACGACTCAGCATTCCTATCCGAGGTCGCGGTAAATCACCTGAAGAAGGTGAAATTTGGCTGAAATGTGGTGAAAAGAAGAAACAACACGAAAACTACCAAGATGAGGACAAAAGGTCCGCAATAAATAAAAATTAATTCTCAGATTAAGAAGCCTCATCTCAAAATGATTCCAATTAAAGACAAATTATGAACAATTATCATATGCTTAAAAGATGCCCTTATTAACAAAGAAATCAAATATTAACAATGATATTAAGTAGATCTTGGCAAGAAATCTGTACAATTTTTTGATGATATATTTTAATCCCCCAACACCGTCTTTTTGGTTTTGATAAACCAGCAAATGTGCATCTTCTTAAGAGCAGGAGAGGATTTCAGATGAAGAATTTGATTTTAGATTCTCCTGTTTTTATTTAGTTTGGCTGTTGAAGAATATAAATGAAGAAAACAAAAAAGTGTTCAGAAAACATTCCATCCTCTACAAACTTTAGAAAAGTCATTTAAAGAAAAGTAGAGATCAGAGAGAGAGAGAAAGAAAAAAGGAGAGAGAGGAGATAGGAAATAAAGAGATTTTCAGTTTATTTAACATCATATCAACTTCTTATGGGTTATTTAATGCTAAAGCGTGATACTAATGCTTTATACATAAATAAATATTTTAAGTAACTAATCCAATTAATTAACAATCATTTCTTTGAATAGTTAAATAGTTTGAAATATTAATATCTAATGCAAATAATTCATACACATTCCAATGTAATACTAAGAATTTTCAGAGAACTATTTGAGCTATAGATGAGACTAACATGTACTCCAACTCCATCAGAGTGAACTTGGGAATAATATCAATGAACAGGTACTCATCAGAGCTCCAAAATAGGAATTGCATCACTAGAGAGAGAGTGAGAGTGATAGAATTTCCTACTTTCCTCTGTTCATAAGAGTCAACTTTTAAAAGTATTCTTCCCAATCACAGGAAGATTTTTCATTTGAACTTGGAGAATTGAACATTATGCTTTCATTTGGTAAGACTAAAATTGCCATTTTTAGTATAAAAAGATTTATCCCATAATCTGGTTTGCTCTTGGGGTGCTACTCATGTAATGTGTTCGGGTAGGGATAGCCTGATAGAGCCAATCCCTCTCCAGGTCTACAATTGCTTTGAATTTAGAGTTTTCCTTCTCCTAGACAGGTTGCCATATCAAAGTTAAAGAACTTAGTTTACTATTTATCCATATCTAGAAGGAGAATAGTAAGATTCATACTTTACCCAGTGCAAAAAGCTTTATTCAGGATTTGAACTTGGATAGTCAAGTTCATTTCCTACAATGGTATCTGTTATTCCATTTACAAATAGAAAAAGAAAAATATGACATTGAAATGATGTTACTAAAATTGAGAAAAAGTCATTAGGTTTAACAACAGCAGCAACAACAACAACAGAAAGTAATTAGCAAATGCAGCTGTTCTTTGGCAATAGGAACATATGAACAAAGGGGGACAAATTTTGAATAACTATTACAGGAAATGATATTATGGACCAGAGTTCAAATACTGGATATGGCTGTTTGCGTTTCACTCTGCATTAATGCTCTTGAGTAAGGCATGAATCCATCTCTTCTTCTCCCAGCTATGGGCAAATAATAGGGCAGACTGATTTATTTAGTTTTGGTAAGACACCTAGTCTAAAAAAGGAAAACTGTGTGTGTGTGTGTGTGTGTGTGTGTATGTGTATATATATATATATATATATATATATGATAAACAGTAACCCAATCAAAAGTGCATATCTTAGTAATACTTGAATTTATAGAATACAGCAATTTCCAGTCCAATTTGAAAAATAATTTTGAGGGCTTTACATTCATGCTTACCATCATTCTTTAATCATTCAAATTCTTGATATAAATGGAAATAACTACTAAATACTAAGTAGAATTTCTAAATCCTTCCTAAATAGAAGCATTTGTATCGTCATGAACAACTTTTACAATGGGAACCCAATGAGTTGTCTTATAAAAATAATAAATCCTAAGAATTGTGTAAAAGTTTCAGCAGAGGCTTGTCAGTCTGCTTGACTTGACAAACATGTAACACAACCATCAAAATGACTACATGCTTTCTTTAAAAGGAAATAAGACCTTGCAAAATTGGCAGGTTTAGCAAAACTTTAAAGCTGAACATAAACTTTGAAACTGGGGAGTGTGGAAGGAAGTTAATTCTCTTCTTCCCCAGACCTAATCTGCAAAAAGTCAAGGTTTTTGTCCAGTGGCAAACAGACAAAGCTATTGAGCATCTGGAAGGAACCAAAATTTCGGTCAATGGCACTCGTAAATATCTACCATATATACTTTAGCAGATAAAGCAATGAGAAACAGGCAAGGAAAAAGTGCCACTAGCCATTATCCTGTGAAAGCAAGGGAAGGAGGGCTCAAAAGACTTGTTTGTATTGCCATGGAGACAAGAAGCAACAAAAAAAAATACTGGAAAACAACAGCAACAATAAGACTTTGTGAAAAGTTTTCGTTAATACAAGTTGGTTTGAAATTAGCTGTAAGTCAAGACATAAACTGATAACACTTTAGACTGTTTGTTTTTTTTGCTTAAGAGAGACATACAAATACAAAATTATTTTAACAAAGAGAGAATACACACACACACACACACACACACACACACACACACACACAAAATTGCAATCTTCTTACTCCCTCAAAATGATTGCATGAAACTGGTAGTAATGAGGCAGTGAAAGACGGGTAGGTGAACTACATTTATGTTAGGTTAATCCTGCTTAGCTGATATTGATCAATTTTTTTTTAATACATAAAAAAAAAAAAAACAAACTAAAAACAAACTTGTTCATTCTTATGAGTGTGAGTGTGTGCACATATGTTCAAAAGTATCAAGAGTGAAACTCCAGTGAGTTTTCTATGGGTTGAAGCACCTTTGAAACTTTTAATAAGATGTAAAGCTCCGCATTCATATTTCTTTTAATGTCCTCAAATCTTAGCCATTGCTTAAAGATGATGAGGGGGGGGGCAAAGTATGATGGGTTCTTAGCCATTGCTTAAAGGGGAGGGGAGGGCTGTCACAGTGTTATTTTTGTATATGTTTTGAAAAGAGAAGTATGTTTTTAGTCAAGGAAAAATTGTTACCAAAATGTAAGTCCAACGTTTCTAAGAATTGGGGAACTATTTGTTACCTTTTGCAACTTAATGCGGTGATTGAAAAAGATGAAAAGGTAAAGTCCCCAATTAGTTCCTTACTGGAGGCCAGGTGGGGATAGAAAAGGTCTTATCACTCACTCTTTCTCTTACACTGAGAGGAGCTGGGTCATTTTATTAGTTAGCTAGAGTGTTAAGAATGGTAAGAATTTGAAACTTCTGTGAAAATCTGCTTCTTACATAAAATGACTATACTGAAGAATTTCTCTTCCTTAACATTCTGTGCAGGATTTTAAAAACCTTTTTTTTTTCTTTCTTTCTTTTAATGTAATCTTTGCTGGTAAAAAGGGGCTGTTTATTGAAATATAAACTTGTATAACTAAGTTGTTTGTTGGTTTTTTTTGAGATTTTTTATGCCCCCACCACATATATAAAATTATACAAAAGGTACTTAATTAAAATATATTTTCATCATAGTCAGTAACCTTCTGGGAATTTTAAACAGAACTCTTTATTCAATCTGCTGCCATAAATTAATCTCATTCTGCTGTCTGTACTTAGAAGATATATTTTATCAGTTAATTTGTCCCCTGAGGTGTTGTGCATTTCTTACACTAATCAAGTACTGCTTGATCGAGGAACTGAACTCATGACCAAGAGGTTTATATGCATTTGACCATTGTCAACAAGAACCATTCAGTGGTGTTTATCTTCCTCTTTAACTGACCTAGGATATATTTTTTACTATTTCTGTATTCATAAAGTGATGAAATGTTCAAGTCTTCAGCCTACTGATCTTTCTGAATTAGAGACTTCCATATTGGATTTATTTCTATGCTAGGCCAACATATAAGATGATTCTTTTAATTACTTCAATTTCCAATTTTCTTCTCTGCCTATTATACAAACTTTATTCAACAGATGATTGTCCTTTCTCTCAATACAGGATCATCTATGCTTGATTCCATCATTTCACCTCAGATGATAACTTTTTGATGTTCTTCTGGTTTTGCTTTTATATTTCCAACTACAATTGCATGAGAAGGAATATATAGTTGTTGGTCATGTTCTATTCTGATGTCGGTTTGGTTGTTTGACTTGGGGGATATAAAAAAAAAAGGCTAAAGAGAGACTAGAATAACAACTATGATGAGAATCATCAGTGAAAAATAATCACAATTTCTTAGAAATTTAGATAAAAATTAGCACAGTAATAGATGAAAATACAGTTGTTGAGTTTTCTTTTTGATCATTTCCTTTTCATTATATATATATATATATATATATATATATATATATATATATAAAGCCAGAATGGTAATAAGCACCTAACAACAACAAACATATACATACCACCAAAAAGTATTCACTTTCTAACAGGATTTTTTTTTAGCATTTCAGAAAATGAAAATAATATTCAATATGAAATCTATAATGAGGAAAAGAAACTCAAAACTGTGCGTGTGTGTGTGTGTTGTGTGTGTGTGTGTGTGTGTGTGTATACATAAAAATACTTATTGTTCAAGTATAATCCTCTTTGATAATCAAATGAGTTAATAAAGAATGAAGGTAGGTTGGTGTGTGTGTGTGTGTGTGTGAGTGAGAGAGAGAATTGTAAACCTCAAAGACAAGTAATAAAAATAAAAACCTTACAGACCAAAATAGAGAGATAGGAAAGTATTATACTGAAAATCCCCTCAAGTTTAATTCCCAGTTTCTGGTATTAGAGTAGATAATCAAGTCTGAAACCTATTTCTCACCCTACAAAGAAGAAGAAGAAGAAGAGGGTTATCCTTACCTATATTTTAATTTAAGTACCTTTCCGTGTAATTTTATATATTGGGGGGGGATAAAAAAACCAAAAAACAACAAACAACTTAGTTATACAAGTTTATATTTCAATAAACAGCCCCTTTTTACCAGCAAAGATTACATTAAAAGAAAGAAAGAAAAAAAAGGTTTTTAAAATCCTGCACAGAATGTTAAGGAAGAGAAATTCTTCAGTATAGGTATTTTTATGTAAGAAGCAGATTTTCACAGAAGTTTCAAATTCTTACCCATTCTTAACACTCTAGCTAACTAATAAAATGACCCAGCTCCTCTCAGTGTAAGAGAAAGAGTGTAGTGATAAGACCTTTTCTATCCCCACCTGGCCTCCAGTAAGGAACTAATTGGGGACTTTACCTTTTCATCTTTTTCAATCACCGCATTAAGTTGCAAAAGGTAACAAATAGTTCCCAATTCTTAGAAACGTTGGACTTACATTTTGGTAACAATTTTTCCTTGACTAAAAACATACTTCTCTTTTCAAAACATATACAAAAAATAACACTGTGACAGCCCTCCCCCTCCCCTTTAAGCAATGGCTAAGAACCCATCATACTTTGCCCCCCCACCATCATCTTTTTATTTTAAACAATCTGTATATGGAAAAATTTGAATACAAGCATAATCATCAATTAATTCAAACTATAAATTAACATTTCAAGATTGAATTTAATTGTTTATTTTTCTTCATTTGGTTATTGTCATAAGAAATGGAACCCAAGATGCAAGTTCAAATCCTGAACAAGGCTTTTTGTATCTCACTTCATGCTAATGCCCTTGGGAAAGGCATGACTCCTTTTGTTCTCCCTCTGACTATATGTAAATAATAGGGCAGTTTAGGTTCTTTAACCTTACTTAGGCAACCAGTCTAGGAAAAAGAAAAACTGAATTTAAACCAGCAGTACTCAGTTTAAAAATTGACCTTGTGTCACATAGTGTTCATGGCAGACGGGTTAGGTAAATATACAGACTTAACAAAAATGGGTGATAACCAAATAAATAAAAACCCAAAGAAACCAATAAACTTGAATGGAAAAAATAGAAGATTCAATCTAATAAAGTAGTTCATTGTGTGTGTGTGTATATATATATATATATATATATATATATATATATATATTATATATATATATATATATATATATATATATATATACACACACATGTTTCTGAGTGGGGTGGTTAATTTTCCAATAAGAATAACATTGCTGGTTCTCAAGAAGGTCTTTTATGTTAATAGTAAAGCACATTAACAGTTGAGAATAAAAGAAAAACAGGTTATTAAGAACAAATATGATTGATAATGAATTAGAAAAAAGTTGTTTTCAATCGTCTTTTTTTCAAATAACTTTTCTTTTTTGTAAACCATTTCATCAGAGTTTAGAATATGCTAAAGGAGATGGCCAAATCCAAAGGGAGAAAAAAAAATGTAGAATCCGATGGATGTATTTAAAGAAATATTAGAATTACCATGACTAATCCTGTAGAAAAAAGTATGTGCAATATGATCCATAAATTTTGAATAATTCTGCCAGTTATTGGGTTAATTGAAGAGTACCTCTACCAGGCAAACTAATTCCATTCACTAGTTACACAATAACAAGGCAGCAGCAGCAGCAGCATCAATAAAAAACTGGACCCGTGCGAGAAATACACAAATTGTAGAGGGATTTTCAGCTCTTATTGATTTTCATTAAAAATCATCAGTAACAAGCCATATTTTGTAGTTGTTTCCAAGAAAAACATCCTTACTCAGTTTAAGGACCCTTTGGTTTAACAGATTTTGGAGATAAAAGAGGAAAAATCAGGAAAGGGTCAAGTTTATTTAGACCCTCAAGACTGGGACAGATTATCTCCCTTTCCAACTAAAAAACCCAAAACACTAAAGAACTTACAAGACTTGTTCATTTCATAAAGATAGAATTCGGCTAAAAGGGTCTTAATGAGTGTGAAGTTGAAAAATCAACCAAAAACATCAGCTGATGAAAATCTGAAAGATAGAAGTGATTTTTAAAACATTCATTGAATACTGATAAGAATGGGAAAGAACCCCCCCACCATAAAATCCATGCTATAAAAGAAAAAAGAAAGCAAAGATACTTTCTATTGTCTTAACATTTCAGCTGAGACTTGGCAATTTCCCCATTGATTTGGAGTATTAATCTTGAGCCTAAGTAAAATGAAAAGACTTCAATATCAAATTTTCAAATCAAGCCTTAGCCATTGAAACAAAGGGCAAGTCTATTGCCAATCTGTACTTTAAATAGGGTAAACATTAAGTGCATAATATCAAAGCATTTGTTAGTCTATTATTTTTTGTCTAAATTAGAATTGCGCAGATTTGTCATGAGCTATTTAATAAAACAAATAAAATGCATCAAATGTTTTATCAGTGTCTAAAGATTTGATAATGGAATCATTCCCTGTGGATGATTGATATTAAGATTCAGAGTTCCAGCGGGTAGATCTACTCATAGGGCTGAGTGTGGATGGACTGTCTTAGTCTGGAGTTTGATGACTGGCCAGAGTAAAGATGGTTGAGACCAAGTAGAATACAAATGGTTATTTGTGGTCAATTGTCTAAAGATATTTGTCATAGGACAAATATACTAAGCTCTTCCAATCTATTGACCAGATAAATCTGCCCAGTCTTCTTAACTCAAAACAGTCCTACCTGAATTCCCCAGTTGAAGAGGTCTTCCATTTAACAATATCAAATTGTTTCCAAATCTTAGAAGCAGAATTGAGAAAGAGTGAAAGGAAAGAAATGTTGTCATTTAGAAGGGAATAAATAAATCTCAGGAAATTCAAAAAATATTGAAGAAATGCCTAAAATGTGAATAGTAAATCCTGAAAATATTTTGTCAAACAAAAGTTATTTTGTTTAAATCATCACAAAAAGATGTTTACAGTATCTAATAAAGCAAAAGTATAATAGCGATAAAGATAAGAAGTAAAAAGCATTTATTCTTTAAATGAATTATTTATCACATAATAAACTCTCTCTCTTTCTTTCTCTCTCTCTCTCACTCATATATACATGCACACACAGAGCAAAATAAAAATAAAAAAAAACTTTATCATGTAACTCTAGGGTCAGGTGTGGTTATGAGCAGAGCATCATTATCACTAACCCAGAATTCCCCAGCAGTATCTCACAATACCACCAAGCTGTGTTGGTTTTTCATGTCATCAGGGAATGCCGAGATCAAGATGTAGTATCTGTATAATTCTTGGTTTTATTCACAATTTTTTCAGCAACAAAGTATTAATTCAATGATATATTTGAACTGACTGGCTTAAAGACATTTTAATATACTGAACAAGAAATGAATTTGTGAAATTCACACGCTAAGTCAGTTTACATGACCTCAATGATGTTAATTTAAATCATATGATGAGACGGTAATGATAAATTCATTGATAAGTCAAGATTACTTTCTCCGTAGATGAAATCATTTATACGAAGGAGTCTCTCTAATATCCTAGTGAATCCTCCAAGCTCTGTGTTAAATAATACCACCATTATTGTCATTCTATAAAGATGGCTTTGGCATTAGATAACTCATGAAGGTTTATATGCCATTAAACAAATAAAACAAACCAATCAAATCATAATAACAATAATACATACGAGGAAAATACAATCACAACATCCAGAAGAACAATGGGAATTTTGAGTAATGTTGATACACCCCTTATTTTGGAGCCTGTGCACATATTGATCTGTAATTTGATCATTTACTTTAATCCAGTCCGATGAAATTTAAGTTTAATACTGAGGAAAGAGAAACCCATATTCATTAATGTGTTGCAATTTTATTGCCTGTTAGTGTTAAAAAAAAAATCCCAAAGTCCTAAAATATCCAAGGAATTTGAGGAAAGTTTGCCTCAAAAGTGAACAAGTCAGATTAAAGAAAGTTATCTTAAAAAAAAAAAAGAAAGAAAGTTTAATCCAAATTCATTCTCAGTCCGCAAACTAGCTTTTAAACTATTTTCTATTCATAACATCTGCAGTTGTTTGTGTGTGTGTGTGTGTGTGTGTGTGTGTGCATAAAAACAATGGGCAACATCTTTTGAGGCATTTTTGGTTCTACAGGTTAATCAACTCATGGAAACTTAGAGGAGCACTCTGAAAATAATGCCTTATTTATTTCTATGCCAAATACAGACATACAATAATAGCATTTGATAGAGATAGTTTTCAGCCATAAAAATCCTATTTCTCCAGCAATAAACAAAAGCATGGTGTGCTTAAAAAAAAAAAAGAAGAGTATTTCTCAAAGTAATAGTATTTTTTTAATACTCTTAAGTCATTTTTAGCAAGGTCAGTTGGCCACTTAGGCAAAGGGTAACAAAATGCCAAGTGAAGAGGATGTAACAAAGTATTATAAAGCAGAAATCCAGGCTAAGACTTATTAACCCTGGACTTAAAAAAAGTTCAAGGAAAGAACTTATTATTTAGTCCCACAATGTCAGAATATTGGTGGTATGGCAGTAGAGATAGACCCTTTCCAACAATGACCTTGAGGCAGTCTGGCAAAATGGCATGATATGAAAGCAGATGTGATTCAATTCATCCAAGTAGAAAAAAAATTTGCAGCCATTAACATTGACACTTATATGATTACAAAGATCAAACAATAGATGTGAACACTGTTAGGCTGTGGGCAATATACTTTTCAGTAGTGGCAAGTGATACAATTGATAAGCTACTTTCAACCCATTAATGAAAATTATCTTGATCAATATTTCCCTATTTTTAAGACAGGTGCTTCTGTATAGGGTCTTCTGCAGTGAAAATGGTTGGAGGTACCTTCAACACTAAACCTCATTATATTTGTGTGTAAATAAAAACCACCAAAAACAGCACATCATAGCGAGATTTCTATAAGAGCAATACCCTTGAAGTACTCTAACTTAAAAAATTAAATCAACTTCCAATCCAATTTGCAACTTATTAATAATCTTACAGGGTTTTTTGTCGTATCTTAATCATTCAAATTCTTGGTATAATGCTGATTGAAAATTTCAATTAGAGTACTTTACTTCTTCCTAAATTATATATATATAATTTAGGAAGAAGGACTCTCTCTCTCTCATTCTCTCTCTCTATATATATATATATATATATA
This sequence comes from Sepioteuthis lessoniana, assembly GCA_963585895.1. Classification (NCBI taxonomy): domain Eukaryota; kingdom Metazoa; phylum Mollusca; class Cephalopoda; order Myopsida; family Loliginidae; genus Sepioteuthis; species Sepioteuthis lessoniana. Next base: position 1,774,012 of record OY757930.1, read on the forward strand.
TATATATTAGAGAGAGAGAGAGAGAGAGAGATGGTAGATTTTGGTAAATCTGACTAGATGATGAAAATAAGTGGATAAACCAAACACTTAGAACGAGTTTAGTAGTAATTTCATTCTTTATTCAAGGAAGAACTTCAGACTAAAAAAAATGTTTTAAATTTTTCGACAATTTTAGCAACTGAGGAAATAAAATGGTGAAAATGTAAAGAGATATAAAGGGATGGAAAGGATCTAAAAACAAGAAACAGACAAAGGAAGAAAAGGGAGATAAATAGATATAGGTTTCAGTAATGGTGGTAGTCTTTTTTCCCCCCTTTTCTCTTTCTCAAACCTCTCCTCTTCTCATATTTCCTTATTTCTCACTGAAATGAATCCACCTCTGTCTAGTCAAATCTCTGATGAAACCTGTAGTAAGTTTTTGGTTTATCCACTTTATATATATATATATATATATATATATATATATATATATATATATAAATAAAATGTGTGTGTTCGCCAATGGCCCGGGAGACCTGGGTTCAATCCCAGGTAGAGTCATACCCAAGACTCAAAAAATGGTACTTGATGCCTCCTTACTTAACACTCAGCAATATAAGGTAGGGATCAAGGGTAAAGTGGAGCAATCCAGGGAAAAGAGTAGTGCCCTCCCCTACCACTCAGTGTAGTAGCTATCAAAAAGGGGGCCTTCGGGTCACCATCGACTAAGGTTGCCAACTTTACTAACTTACTATATATATATATATATATATATATATATATAATATATATATATATATATATATATATATATAAACTCAAGAAACTACATAAAAAAACATAAATCTAACTATATGATGGATACAATTCCTTATCCACTAGCTAGGTTGAAATGCCGTTCAAAATCAATCCATCTTTCCTAAATAGAAGCATATATATCATCAGAGATGGCAGTTGAAATGGGTTCACAAATCATCTAGTATCAAATCACAATACAAAACAATTTTTTTGCTTAACAATTCAACATTCTGACGTAATAAAACTTTTCTTTTTTGCATTGCATTTAGTTCTATTTCTGGCAAATGATAGAATAGAAAGCTTTATTTCCAGGAGTATTCTAGAGCTTTTGCCAGACATTCTAACATTTAAAAAAATTTTTTTTCTTTTTTTTTTTAGAAAAAGCCGTACATACGAAGGTCATTCAAAAAGTTGTAAGCTTTGCCCAGAAAGAAAAGCCACAGCTGATCAGTTTTGTTGTAGTAACACATTACTGTTTCCTGTAAAACTAGAACAACTAATTTAGGTTTTTGCATTAATTTCTGTGCAGGTGACAACCATACAAAAATGGTGAGAGGTGAGTGACAAATTCAAAATCTGTGAAGCTTAGAACTTTTTGAATGACCCTTGTATCATATACACCAAAAGGTTATTCAAAGAAAAGGAAGGTGTACATCTTTCGTCTTTATTCTATTCATTAACTTGGCTTTTATGATTTCCACCACACACACGCACACACACACACACGAAAGAAAAAATAAATAAATAAAAATAAAATGCTATCATAAATAACATATTCTTGACCAGGATATTAATACTCATTCTCTTGACTGCTTGTTGAGCATTGGATTGCAGCCACATTACATCAGGGATAGTGCTGTCATTTCAAAAGTAATTTATTTTTTATTGGGTGGAGTTGCTCACGTCACACCTATTGATTTTGAAAGTTTTTCTTTCTCCTTTATTACTAGATAGACCAGTCTGCCCAACTATTCAACATTAGCTGGGAGGAGGGTCAGAGAGAGTTGTGCTTTTTTTTTCTAGGGAATTAGCATGAAGTGAAAAGCAGCCTTGCTGTACAGCTTAGATAAATTCAAAATGATTTTAATGGTGTTTCAAACCATCCAAGGTTATTTTAGGCTAAGAGGTTAGGGAATCATCTTCATAGAATTATATTTACATTTGTGTAGTTGTTTGCATACAGTTACATATCAAGTATTCCTATCTATTTCTAATAATTATATGGTTTCAAGTAATTATTTCCATTGAAAAATAGTCATTTATTTGCACTCAGTCATATGGTTTCAAGTAACTAATAATAATTTTTAGTAAATGATTGAAAAGTTCTATTTGACCCATAAATGAGACCCAAACAGGTACTACCACTCCAGGTCAGAGAGGACCTGGGAGTAATGGCAATAAATGAGTACTCCATATGACTTAGATTTCCAGAACTGGAGCCTTGCCATCAAATGAAGTTTAGAATTATACCCAGGACACCCCTTTTAGGATACAGTCGGCATAGTATAAACACTATTGAAAGAACAAAACTTTCCCATTACTGAGTAGAGAGTTAGATCTTAAGAGGGTGTATCATTTTTGTCGCTTTTTGCCACTAGGTTTTGTAAATACCTAAAATGTGAAGCAAAAAAAATTAATTTGCCATCTGAAGTTTTGGCTTTAAAAAATTCTATGTGATTTCGTTCATGAAAAAGGGAAGTTAATGTCCCACCACTGAAAAGGACAAAAAGTGGCTTGAAAATCCTGAAATGATTTTTTAAAAGTCAGACAGATTGTTAATGACTGGTAGAAAGAGTAAATACTAATTTATAATGCATTAACTTTTACAGAAATGTCAGAATTAATCTACTGCTCTACCTTGCCCAATGGCTACCTAGAAATGTAGAGGAAATTTTTATTTTATTATTTTTAATGGTATGTCCACTCATTTAGGGTTATTTTAGAGGTTAGGGAAACACATTCATTGTATATTTATAATTTTGCGTAGTTATTTCTTAAGAGTTTTTTGCAGTTATATAGCATCAAGTATTCCTATCAAATACAAATAATTTGAATATATTTATGTGCTTTCAAATATTCCTATCTAAGTTTAAAGTAATTATTTCTTTTCAATAATAATCATTTGTTTGTATAGATTTATATGGTTTCAAGTTACAAATAATAATCTTTTGTAAACAATTATAGCTTCAAGTAATTATTCTTGATACAAATAATTACACAGATATACGGCATCAATTATTCCTATTGAATATAAATAATTTTTAAACAGATCTATTTGACCAATAGATGGGATCCTAATAAGTACTCCCATTCCAAGTCAGAGTGGACTTGGAGAGTAATGGCAATAAAGGGTGCTCCAGAACCGGAGCCTCACCATCAGATGCAGTTTAGTATCATACTAAGGGCATTTCTTCTTTTGGGGAGGTGGAGTCTTACCCCTCTGCAGAGGAAACAGTGTATTCTAAGCCTTGCCAATACAGCCACGCCATTATAAAAAAAATACTTGACAGTAAATGAGTTAAAATGTTACAGGATCTGATAAAGTGAAGATTTTTCTAGACATCATGTTAAGGGTGGGGAGCAAAGAATTGGCGGGGGGGGGGTACAGAAAATGGGGGAGGAGAAAAAAAAAAAAAAAACAAAAGAATTCTGATGTTCAGAGTTGGTATCCAAGAATTGACAGTTTGCTGAGTGAAAGCCTTTTTTTCTCCTCCTCCACTCTCTTTATTGCAGTGTAAAATGTAGATAATTAAATGCAGGCTGTGTACACATTATTTGGCCTTGGCTCAAAGGTTGTCCTATTGACCAGCTGGTAAGATTGATAGACAATTGATTTTATTTTTATCATAGCAGTGGTGACGAAATAGCAAATTAAACAGAGATGGGCATCAGGAGTTGTTACAGGTTTTTCATTCATAGAATCACTCAATGAATGAATAAAGAAAAAAAAAATGAAGCAGGAGGTAGTATGTGGCAGGGTGGAGGAGATATACATCTACGTCAGTTAAATAAAACCATAAATGTTTCTCTGCTTATAATGCAATTTAAGAAGCCTTTGCTGACGTCAGAGAACAAGCAAAAGCAAATCTGCTTGAGGGGGATAACTACCCCAGGATGAGAGAGAGAGAGTAAGAGAGAGATTACATCAACTCTGATGTATAAAGCCAGGAGCAGCAGAAGGCACTAAGAAAAGGCCTAATGCTGCCTATTACTGTAATAAAAAACTGCACACCACAAAGTTCTAATATTGACCATTGTCTGCTTGTCCCTTTGGATTGTGTGGGTAGCTGTCAGAGTTCCAAAGGAAGACAAGGATTGTTACAACTTTCCCCTCTGTAATGATGTACTCTTAAAATGTAGCCCATTAGGTAATTTCAGTCCACTTTGTAAAATGGACTGTTTTACCCTGACCTTGTCCTCGGGAATCAATCAATTTTCTTGAATCAGTTCAGGGAGAGGTGGGGGGCTTAGATCATCTCACAAATAGGTTACTATAAGCTAATGAGAGTTGTGTTTTAAACATGAATTTACTTTTGATGATTGCAAACGATTTATCCTAACTTGAAAGTTCACATAAGGTGCACATTCTCTTTTCCATAATACTGGACATTAGATGCGTCTTTAAATTGTTCAATTGCTAGAAAATATCAGCGTGCTTTTAAGTTTGATTTTTAGCCTTGACATTTTGGTTACAATCAATTACAGCTGTGCGTCTACTTGTTAAACAGATTTATTAATAAAGTAGTTTTAATCTCACTAAAAAGTTTATGACACATTTCAAATGTAGATTCATATTTTATTTTGGTGAGTCTAAAGTTTTGCAATATTTTGATAATGTGAGGCATAATTCAGCAACTCCAGATACTTTTGCTGAGGTTGTGAAGGTGATAAAACCACACTGGACAGTGAGATACCAAGCTTGCCTGATATTCTTCATGGCTACTCTCCAGATGTGCCTCTATGGCGAGGAGCATGGCCTCAAAATCCAGGGTTTTAGACCTACCTGATTGTTGAGGTTCTTGCAACCTGAGCAAAATTTCTTGAACTGTCTAGTTTATTGCATCTTGATCAACTTTCACTTTCACTTTTCATACAACAAATGTTCGTAATGCTTTGCTGGCGTTATGGCTCAGTTTGAACTTGTAAAGGTTAAGTTCTTGAATTAGACTGTTGGACATTCATCCGTGTGGCTTTTAATTTGCACACAGAGTGAAGTAGAGCACAACGTGTCAGAGCACCAACTACCATGATACTACCAACCACAGCTTTAATTGCTTGGGTCACATTATATGCACACTGTAAACTAGAACGTACCAAAAAATTGCAAAAGCTTTCACTCTAGAAGTATAACTGTTTAATTAAGCAGCATCTGTGAAAAGGTAATCAACATCAATTTATTACTACCTGTACTAATCTCATTGATGTGAGTCACACAGGTAAAAAAAAAGAAGAGTGAATGATATTTATATATCCATTTCTAAGGAGAAAAGGCTGCCAGCACATTTGCCTTTGGACCTTTGCTATCTAATACCTGACTGTCTCTGTTAGAGTCTACAAGTCTAATCTCTGTTTTTTGGAAGGAGGGGGAACATCAGTCTCTGTAGCATGTTGACTTAGCTGTGGAGGGAGGAAAGTTTAGTTAAAGAGTGGGAGCTATGGGGGTTTTATGAAAAATATTATGAACTTAAAAAAGAAAAGTTTTAGTTTATGAGTAAATAAATTTTAATATTTTCAGTGTTTATTAACAGATGAAAATAAACTGAAAATCAAATCCAAACTAATCTAATTATCCTTATTTATTTGCAAAGGGAGTAATGAATAATAATAAATAATGATGATAATCTATAAATGATTTACACAAAAATTGATATGTTGTTTCTAAATTGTAGACATGTTCAAAAACATTTAACATAATTAAGTATTCATAATCATATGACGGAACCGAGTGATAAATAATCTATTTTTTATATGCATATTATTTCTCCTTTGATTGCATTGTATATAAAAAGTAATACTTTTATAAAAAAAAAGAAAAAAAAAGAAAAAGGAATTTCCACTGGTACTGTTCATATAATGAGAGAATGTTCATTAGATTTGTTTCCTCGAAGGCAATAATAACTAGAAATGGTAGTGACCTTTAAAAATGAGCAATATACATTATACTAATAGGACATGCAGTAGAACAGAGCAAAAGTTGAGGGGGAGAGGAGGAAAAAGTGATCTAATTATCAAAACTACAGTTTCTAGGGACAATTTCCACCAACTCAGCAAAAATTGAATGTGGTACAAAAAAAAAAAAAAAAAAGCTACAAAAGCCCTTACCTCTTGAATAGAAAGTTATTAAACAATTGATAAACAGGGAGCTGAAAATTTGAAGACAAGTATCATCAGCAGGGCACTTTTAAATTAACACATTCTTACTAATTTTATAAGAATATTTGTGTAATGAATGACTTTTTATAGCCCAGTTGACTGGGGCTGTTAAATATGCTGAATGCATCTTTGCTGAAGGGTAAGACTCCCCCAGCCAATGAGAGTTCTGATAAGACACTAAATTGCATCTGATGGAGAGGCTCCATTCCTGGAGCTTCGGGGAATGTAGAGTACCCACCCCTTCACTGTCATTACTCACAAGTCCACCGTGACACAGAAAGTCGTTCATTACTAGAATATGTACAGTAAATTCAAATCAATTATACAAAACACCAATGAAAGTTCAATTCTCAATTGGAAAAAGTAAAAAAAAAAAAAAAAAAATTAGAACATTTAAGAATGATTTTCATTTCAGTCTAGATGGGGATAAATAAAACCCTCTCTATAGGATAGAATAAATTGACTTAATTTCATTGATTGATTTTAATAATATGTCAAGCCATTGAGGGTTATTTTATGATAAAAAGATAAAAATACAACAGAAAACTCATAATGAAACAATATTTATCAAGGAGAAGGGGGTGAATTAATTAAGTTTATTTATATGAGAACTTAACATTTCATTGGAAAAATCATTTCAAAAATATTTTTAAAATGTCAGATGTTTGAATTTATTAGAAATACAAAGTCCAATTTTCATGTAAGAAAACCAAGCGGAAAAAGATGTTGATCAAGAATAATCAAAAGAAAAAAACAAAATTTTCCTAGCTCGCAAACAAATAATACAAAAATGAGTTTATGAAAGATATCAAAAGCATGAAACAACAAATTCCCTGGCTTTGATGACATAACAGCAAGGATGCCTAAAACTGGAGAGTATGTTATCATTACTTAAATGTGTATGTCTACAATGAGCAGAAAGATTTTAACAGTATTGTCATTGGATGCCTTGTCAGTTGATAAATTATTCAGTTAATATTGAGGGAACAATAAATATGCAGAGTTCTGAAGATTATAAAGGAAGCACTGAAAACAGTGTAGATGAATTAACAGATGAAGAGGACCTATTGCCAAAAAGTTCAGGTTGACCTCAACATTAACGAAAATCTTAAGGAGAATGACAGTTGTCCAAATTCCAGTTGTAAAAATCAATGTCCATGAAGTGTTAACACAGAAAGCAGTCATGATCTAGATTCACCATGCAAGTGGTTGACAAGTAACTGCTACCAAAAACGGTATATCTAAAATAAAAGTCTTTGGAATAGTCCATTTCAAATGATTAGTGTTGTCTATACCATTTTCTAAATAGACATTTTAACATTCATTATTTAACAGAGCTGACTCTACAACTAGATCTGAAATTAAAGGTCAATTCCAGATCTAATTCAAGAGGACTGGAAGAATGGTGATGAGGGGGATGCGGAGGCAAAAAAGATGCTTTTCAAAATCTCTGCCATCAATCATGGAAAAGTTATGAGAAGAACAAGCAGATTTTTATCTAAGATGATCCTGTAGAGAATGGATCTTCACCTTGAAAGGTTTATGAAATATTAAATACCATCATCAGCAACAGAAACTTCATTAAATCCTTTAACAGCTCTTGTAGCTCACTTTGGAAGATCCCAAATATCTATAAGATTCCAGGGAAACTTACATCAGCCAGAAAGCAGGTCTATAATAACTAAGGGTCAAATCAGGATTAAAAAAATGGCTTTAGTGAGTAATTTAAAGTCCTCACTAGCATCAGACAAGGGTGTATTCTCTCCCCACTCATTTTTTGGTCCCTATTGACCAAGTCAATGTTTCCCAACCTTTTTTAAAAATGCCTCCCCTTAAAACACTTATGTTTACAACAGTCCCCCCCCCCACTAAATTTTACATTTTGAAATAAAGGTAAATTATAAAAGATAAAATGAGGTAAGGCCGCTACCCATACATAATCAATAACAGATGACAATTTCAGCTATTCAATCTCATTAAAGACATGGTTAATTAAAATAAAAGGCATCAACAAAATTTCACACCGGGGTAGACTGATGTTTTTACATCAGAACATCAATAACTTGTTTGATTAAAAAATCCAGGTCACCACATCAAGAAAGACGTCAGGTCTATACCAAAGATCTTCAAGTTTTAGTTCATGGAATACAATCTGGTATTAATAACACATTGGGGAATTTGTACATTTTTAAATCAAACAGTTTTTATATAATTAAAAAAAAAAACTATTAAGATATAATAAAATCTGGCAGCATTGCCAATTGTTCTTCCCTTATCTTATTTCACCGATGATAAACAAATTAACTTGCTGCTCCAATCAAGCCTCTAAATGGTCCTCCGTGATAAAATTTAGCTCACTGCACCCATTATAATACCAAATACCCATCTAGGAAGCAGCAAAAACCATTTGGAAGCATCAGACTAGGCATACATTATCCAGTAAACAGCAATTAAGGTACACACTGTCAGCAATCTCCCCCAAAAGGTATGTCCTGAGTATGATACTAAACTGTATATGATGGTGAGGATCTAGTTCTTGAGGTCTGGGCAGTGTAAAGTATCCCTTTACTCTCAGGTCTGTACTGGTTGTACCTGTTAGGGTCTAATCTATGAGTCAAATGTTTTAAAATTAATCGTATTCAATAAAACCATGTACAAACAAAAAAAACATCAAAAAACAAAACAAAACACCAAGACACAAAAGTCTGAGAAATAACTGGACAAAAAAAATGTAAATATGAATGTACAATGATCGTGATTCCCAAACAACTAGGCACAAACTAAATACTAGATGAGTTGACAGGTCATTAAAATCAAATAAATGGATTAAGATCCTCAGTTTCTTTTGAGGCTAAAAAGTTGAGAAAGGAACATCATATGACATAAGATATTTTCATTAAGCAGAAAAAGGTTAAAATAGGAGAGAAATTTATTTACTTTGACAGTTGCATTAACAATACTCTAAATCTTGATCATGAAATTTCACATTAAAAAGGTAACAGCATCATTGAAACCACCAAACAAAATATGAAACTGTAGAAAGTTTCCCTTAGAGCCAAATTAAAGTTCTATCATTTAAACATGGTATCCATCCATGATGTTTTATAGCTATGAATGCTGACAACTTAATATTAGCTAGCAGAAGAAATAGGACACTTTTGACACCACATAAGCCTCAAATAGAATGACAAGATGTCAAATAAAGGGGTCAGAGAGAGATCACAACACTTTCAGGTCAACCATTATTTGCAGACAGTACCTTTGCTGATTGAGAGATGATTTGCAGCCTTTACAACAAGGCCTGTAAATCAAGCTGTTAAATGGATACCATCAGGTTAGAGTAAGAGAGGGCAGACTAAGATATGTGGGTAACAATGCCGAGGTACTACCAACCAATTCAATTTCTCATGGCAGATGGGCAATGCTTTCCCTGGTGAGCACTTAAGGTTAAAAAAAAAAAAAAAACAAGAAAAAAAAACAAACATCAAAGCTTACCATGAATGATAAGATAGTGCCATTTTTTAATAAGCTTTACAAATTGTGCTAACTTCCTTATATAAGATAGTGACTTACTCATAACTTCTGAAGAGGATTATAATATATATCTGCTTTATGTACAAGGATGGGCTGAAAAGTTCATATGATGATATCATTTTTTTTAACAATGAGATCTAAGTACTGCAACACCAATGGAAGAAGTGTATGGACCACAAGGGGTACTATGTTGAAAATAAACCTCATTTGGTAACATTCCATGAAAGCAACTTGGTCAGCCTATGAACTTTGCAGGCAACTCTTGTATATTAGGGAGATGATGCATAACAGGTACTTGAATATGGTATTATATCAAGTGTCTTGTCTGAAAAATCTGAGCATTTCCATTGCACAAATAAAATTGAATGTTTGGCTTTTTTTTTTAAACTTCCAGACTATCATGTTTGGTTTTTGTTTTTTTCATTATCATTTGTGCATTTTGGTTTTTCTATTTGAGGAAACTTTTTGTCAAAAACAATTATTCTTTCCTAATATTCCTAATGGGGATAAGTCAAAATCTGGCATTATCTTACTAAAGACAGGATGGCTTTTTTTCTTCTTTTGCAGAATGTTTAAAGATAGTGTTTGTATCTTCTCCAGAGGAAATCCTGGTCATTGCTGATTATTCTTCATTACAACTTTCAGGAACGGTAACATCAGAACTTTCTTATTATCTACACAAGTCTTGTTATTATAATAGATAAAGAAAAAATATCAATTCACATTTCTATGTGATTATATTAAGAATCATTAATATTGCAAGTTTTGTTTTAAATTTCAGCCAATCCATTCAACAGCATTCTTTGAATGTATAATTTATAAAGAAAAAGAGGAAGATTGTACTTTTGTTTCTCTCATACAAACACGCAATTTTTTTTATAATTCAACTGATAGAGGGTGGAATGATACCTGCAGACTTGAATGAAAAACATATACAGTGCGCTTTCACTAACTTGAATTGCACAATGTAGATGAAACAGACTTATTAGATTAAATCAAAAGTATCTCTTTTCGCTTGGATGGAAATCTAGTCTCTTAAATATAATTACTTTGAGAGCATTAAGTAATTCCAAATTGAATCATATGCAGTAAGTATATTGTTTATTATGCCTTACATTTAGGATTTGTTTTTAACTTTGAGAAATGGTCCAAACTTTTCAGGCACAGGGCCAGCAGTATGGAGAATCTAATGAGGACTAAACTTGATAAAGTAGAAATAGTATGCATGATTGACCAATTAAGTATTGGTCTAATACAAGTGGCCTAATGTGAAAAGAATGCAACTTGGCAGGTTTTGTTGATTAGAGTGTTCGCCAATGGTCCGGGAGACCTGGGTTCAATCCCAGGTCGCATCATACTAAAGACTTTAAAAATGGTACATGATACCTCCTTGCTTAACACTCAGCAATATAAGGTATGTATCAAGGGTAAAGTGGAGCAATCCTGGGAAAGCAGTAGTGCCCTCCCCTACTCCTCAGTGTAGTAGCTATTGAAAAGGGAGCCTTCTGGTTGCCCTCAGCTACGGTAATATGTAATACAAATGATTTGAATACAGATTTATTTGACCCATAGATGGAACCCTAACAGGTACTATCACCAAGAGTGAACCTGAGAGTAATGACAATGAAGGGGTACTCCACTAGAATGTCACCATTAGATACAGTTTAGCTTCATATTCAGGACATCCCTTTTTCGAGGTAAGGTCTTAGCCCTTTGCAGGAGATACAGGTCAATGTATTCTAAGCCCTGGCAAAAATGCAGGTAGAATTTGTTTGCATAGAGAGTGATCAATCAGGATATTCAGTTTTGTAATACAAAAAGTCAAATTAGTTAGCGTAAAGGTTTATGCTAAGATTATAGTCATAATTCTTTAGGCAGAAATTCTAATAGGAAACGCTTGTCTGAATTTCATAGAATCAATAATCAACAGCTTTTAAGATAAAAATGCCAAATGAATTTGTTAATTTTCCATGTGTATCAATTTACTTCAGCATTCCCCATCCAGAAAAGCCCTGAACACTAAAGACAAACAATTATTGACCTAAGAAATCAACCATCAAAAGCAATTCTAATTAGTTGATTAATCTAACAGTAAGCATTTGAACAACTTAAAACCTGTAAATTAAAAGCTTAGCCTCAAACTATTAAGTGTTTCAATGAGACTTTTTGTTTAACATTTGTATTTCAACAAGACAATCAAATGAAAATGAGATTTCTTTTGTTTAGAACGACCAGAGATAAATAAAAGATCAGCAGATTTGTGACGACTTGTTTGTTACAGACAAAGGCTTGAAAATTAAGACTTTTTAAAATAAGTAAGTAAAGTTGGCGACCATAGACGTAGGCGACCCGAAGGCTCCCCTTTCAATAGATACTACACAGTGGTGTAGGGGAGGGCGCTACTCCTTTCTCTGGATTGCTCCACTTTACCCTTGATCCTTACCTTATAATACAGAGTGTTAAGCAAGGTGGCATCAAGTACCATTTTTTGAGTCTTTGGTATGACTCGGCCTAGGATTGAACCCTGGTGTTCCGGACCATTGGCGAACACTCTAGCCATTATGCAATAGCCTGGTTTGAAAATTAAGACTTTTTGTTCTGGTAAAGATTATGATAAAAAAAAAATTACATATTTATATTAACTGGAAGTTATTAGTTTTAGAGCCTTAAAACTGATCGAAGGAATTTCTGTCAAAGTGTCCTGATATCCTCCTTTATTAAAGATGGAAATTTTTCAATGACTCTGAACACCACAAAGAATCGCAGTTTTTTGACTAGTTGCAAATGCTTTAATAATCATCCATTCAGCTTTGTTTTTAAAATTTAAATATTCCAACAAGAATTATTACTACTAAATTGCTTCTTCTACCTTGTCAGTTGGCCTTAAAATACACTGACTGTTTCTCTCTGCAGAAGGGTAAGATGCCCCACCCCACCCAAAAATGTCCTTGGCATGACATTAAAGTGCATCTTACGTTGAAGCTACAGTTCAGGAAATCTAAAGAGTGTAGAGTACCCCTTAATTGCAATTACTCCCAGTTCAACTCTGAACTGGAGTGGTAGTACCTGTTAGGTTGATTGATTTTAATGGCATGTCAACCTGTCTGAGATTATTTTATACCTCGTGTTAATTGCATTCAATGTATGTTTATATTTACATTTCTGTTCAGTTGTTTCTTAAGATTTATTTTTGGACATGGCCCTATCAAATACAAATATTTTAACAAATCTATTTGATACATAGATGAGTTTTATAGGTATTATCATTATGGATTAAAGTGGATCTAAGCATAATGGCAATTGAGGGATATTGCACACCTCCCAGATTTTCAGAAATCAAGCTTCACCATCAATTGGTTAGTATTTTATGGCATATCAATCTTTGTGGGTTACTTAAAGCCAAATCCTATTTACACATATATGATTTGTAAGCATATAGTTTGTAAGTAACTTGATTTTCAAACGAGTTGTTAGAAGTTACTTGTTTGCACACAGTTAAACAGATACTAGTATTGATATTTAACATTAGTAATTCTATATATCAAGTATTCCTATGAAATAGATTGTTTTTTTTTGTTTTTGTTTTGTTTTACAGTATATCAACCACAAAGGGTCATTTAATGCCGGCTCAGTTTTTGAGGTAAATTGATGGTATTTCATGTTTTATTATATTTTTGGTATATTTTGTAGAAAAAAAACTTTTTTTTTTGAGTATTTCTTTAAACACACTTTTTTTCATATATTTTGTTTGAACATTTATTATAAATATTTTTTAACATTTTTTTTTTGCGGGGGGAGTTGTTTTTTTTGTTTTTTTTTTTAAATTTTGCTGTATAAGTGAACTTCTTTTAAGTATCCGAGTAAGTTTTTTGGGTTTATTTGATGGGAAATTTGTTTTAAGTTTGTTGTAAGGTGATATTTTTTTCATATCAGTTTTAAGTCAATGCATTCTGTTAATATGTGTTTAATAGTATATGGCTTTTGGCATGGTATGCAATATGGAGCCTCTTCTTTTTTGAGGAGGTATGAATGGGTAATGTGCGAGTGTCCTATTCTTAATCTTGATAATATTATTTCTTCTTTTCTAGATATTTTGGTTATATTTTTTGGGGGGATTTTCCTATTTGAGGCATTATTTCGTGTAGTTTGTTGTTCTGGAAGTTATCCCAGTAATCCTGCCATTTTTGTTTTGTATAAATGTTTATGGTTCTTTTTAAGTCTGTAAAAGGGATTTTGAAGTGTGTGTTGAGTGGATTGTTCTGTGCTGTTTTTGCTGCTGAGTCTGCCATTTCATTTCCCTGGATCCTATGAAATAGAAATAATCTGCACACAGCTGTACAGTTTCAAACAACTACTAATGATAATGATTGAACAATTCTATTTGATCCCCCCCCACAGATAGGACCCTAACAGGAACAACCACACCAGGTTATAGTAGTCCTGAGAGTTATGGAAATGAAAGGGTACTCCACATTCCTCAAAGTTTCAAGACTGGAACCTCACAATCAGATGTAGTTGAGCATTATATCCAGGACACTTGTTGGGGGGGAATCTTACCAAATCTGTCAAGGTGAATTCGGCATATTCTGTTGCCAGAGCTGACAAAGTGGTTCACCATTAGATGCAGTATGAAACCCAAGATACAGTACCTGTTAAGGTCCCATCAATGGTTCAAATAGATCTGTTAGCAAATTATTCATATTCACAGAGTATTGTGTGAAAAAAGAATAAAAAATAAATAAAATAAAGAATAAGAAGAGAGAGAGAGAAACAACTACACAAAAAAATATAAACATAGAATAAATGCAATTCCCTAACTCTCTAAGAGGTAGAGGAAAAAACCGCGACAGATTAACATGCCGTTAAAATCAATCAATCATTAAGTCAATCAGTTGTTTCATCTTGACTAAAACTCCATTTAACCAAATTAAAAACCACCAAGTTCACTGAGATTTAATTAAGAATTTTAATGATTATTTTTCCATAATTATGAAAAGACATTTTAGTTATTTTGATTATTGGAGTAATTATATTGAAACAAGGATTTCATTTTTGGGGGGAGGTGAGGGGGCATATTTTTTGAAATGTACTTTAGTTAAGGAATGTGTGAGATTTAACTCTTTTAAAGCCAAAATGACTGTTTTGTTGTTAATGTTTTACAGACATAGTGACATTTTTGTCACTATGTCTGCTCAATGTAAGGCATTTTCCAATTGGTAACTTGTTGACCAATTCAATGTTAATGTATAGAAACTTTGCAAGGAGTCTGTCCTGAGGTGTAGGATTGTGTAATGGTTGTTTTGCAAAATGTCATTAAAACTGAGGGTTATACTGTTTTCATGCTATTAAACTAGGATACACAATTGCTTATTAAATTATCACCTTTTCTTTGTTTTTATATATGATTAATCAACTTGCCTGAGTTGACCCTTTATTTTGCAAATTTTCTAAAAATAATCAGTCCTTCTGGCAACAAAAGGTTACAATATTTGAATTTCAGAAAAACAAAACAAAAGAAAACAAAAATACCACCCTGTTATTTGAGAGTAAATGAAATTGGCGGTGATGTTTGGATACTAGGCAGTTTTTATTGGAAAGTAAAATGAGAAAATGTCCAATCTTTACAAAGATATCTTGCAAATGTGTAAATATAATGACCCCCTTCTCCTCTCTCTCTCTCTCTCTCTCTCTCTACACACACACACACACACACACACACACACACACACACACACACACACACACACTGTTGGACATTTGCCTAACTTGATACAGGGGGGAAAAAAAATAATGAATGCAAAAATGAAGTGACAATTAAAAAAGCCTGACTTGCTGGCAATGGTTGTGTTGACTGTCATTGGTGAGATATTTACAACCAGTGACGTGGACTGTGAAATAGGCTGTTATTGTTCATAGAACTGAGTTCTTCTGGTATTCAAGACCAAAGTTGGATCAATGTCCCTTGTCAACCATTATCAACATCTAAGGGTTGCCAATCTGTCACTTTAAAACCAGTTCTAGTAATATCTTTTTATGTCTAACAAGAGGGAATATGTTGACTGAACTAATTTTGTCATTACAGTTTATTTAAAAATGTAAATAAGAAAATAAATACAAACTTTATAATTTGCTGAATATGAAGTTAGAGCAGACTAAATTAAAATCTAATTTTTCATATTCATAGATAACAAAAAAACAAACACCACCCACCTCAAAATTAAGATTTTAAATCATAATATAAGAGTTAAATATAGTTAAAACAATCATCAAGATTTTCTTTTCTTTGCAAAATGTTTAAAGATAGTGTTTTTATCTTCTCCAGAGGAAATCCTGGTCATTGCTGATTATTCTTCATTACAAATTTCAAGAATGGTAACATCACAACTTTCTTATTATCTACACAAGTCTTGTTATTATAATAGATAAAGAAAAAATATCAATTCACATTTCTATGTGATTATATTAAGAATCATTAATATTGCAAGTTTTGTTTTAAATTTCAGCCAATCCATTCAACAGCATTCTTTGAATGTATAATTTATAAAAAGAAAAAAAAAAAAAAAAAAAGATTGTATTTTTGTTTTATTTAAAAGATACAGATCCACAAAATGGTCATGAATACACCAAAATCAGATTGGTTCATTTCAACAACACATGATACAAAGATAGAAGAATATTCTAAGGAAAACTTCAAAGTTCAATTTTTAGAAAGGGAAGAAAAAGAACAAATAAACAAGTGAATAGAATTCCAAATGAATAATTGTCTTGAAGGACATGAACAAATGGAATGTGCATATATATATATATATATATATATATAAACACACACGCATATAAGATTGTTTTTGGTTCAATGAGAGAAAAGTTAATATTTTAAAATGCACAGGTCCCAAATAATTTCAAATTTTGTATTTAGGTTTTTATTATTTCATATACTTGTGCTCTACATGTATCGACTTCAGGAGATTTTGAATGATTAAGTTAAGTTTTGGTGGTTATTTTTATAGTAAAAATTCTTTTGATAGGATGTGATTTTTTTTTTAATTTTACAATTTGCATGACTGAATATCCCATTGGAGTTAATTGTTCATTAAGACCTCAAGTCTATGTAAATGTTCTTTGTAAATATAAATACGCATTCTTAGTGTATATGACTATGCATAAAAATGTAAGTATATTCATGTGTGTGTGTGTGTGTGTGTGTGTGTATATATATATATATATATATATACACACACACACATACATGAGATGGGTTTTTGTTTAAACCAAGAGCCAAATATAGTGTTCCATGGGAGGCAATAGCAATTAGAGAAAAACAAGATATGAAAAAAAGAATCCTTACTTAAAAGAAAAACTAACAAATGCCAATACTCAGAAACTTAAAGCCCAGAGTGAACTAACACATACCAAAAAGAACAACTAGAGGACATTCAAGGTCAAATTAGAAACTCTGTAGAAGACAGACAATCATGATTAGCATGGCAAACAGTAAATGAAGTGAACGATAGAAAAAGCACTCAAGAGCAGAACTAAAAGCTATCAGTCAAGAAAAGAGAATACAGAAGTGGAAAGAACATTTCAAGAATCTGCTTGGAAACTCCCTTAAAGTCACTGATAAACTGATCACAAAAAGTATTAATAGCTAACTTAACATCAAACTAGGACAGTTTACAAAGGAAGAACCTAATGTAGTACTGACAAAAATTAAAATGAAAAAAGCTGCAAACCTTGATGAAATACCTCTAAAAGTATGGAAGACAAGAAAATTTGATGACCTACTTCATCAATTATGCAATGTTGTCTATGAACAAAAAACTGAGAAATAGACAGAAGGCTGCATTCTCCCCTTTTCCCAAGAAAAGTGACCAAGGAATCACTAAGCAGTATAGAGGCATAACTCTTCTTGTATAGCTGATAAGATTTATAATGCTCTGGTTCTCAACTTTATCAAACCCACAATTGAAAAAATTCTTCAGAAAAACCAGAACGGTTTTTGGAGAAATTAATCTCCAACTTCTCAGGTTTTGACTATCTGCTGACTTGTCAAAGGAGTACGTGCTAAAAAATCAAGACAACACCATTGTTCATAGATTCCTCCAAAGCATTTGATTCCATACGTAGAGGGATGGATGAAGCAAATACTATTAGCATATGATCTCCCTGAAGAAACTATTACAGCTATAATGCTACTCTATAAAAACAAGGAAGCAATAGTTCACTCATCTGATGGCAACACTAACTTCCTTGACTATTGCTGGAGCCTTGCAAGAAGGTACACCCTATTTGTTTATAATCTGCCAAGACTACATACTTCAAATGTTGATAGATCTAATAAAAGAAAATGGCTTTGCATTAAAAAAAAACAAGAAGCAGATGTTATCCAGCAGAATCTATAACAGATGCAGACTATGCAGATGATCTCGTGCTTCTTTCAAATACCTCTACCCAAGCCAAATCCCTACTGCATAACCTAAGGAAAGCAGCAGGAGACAGTGGCCTCCATGTGAATGAAAATAAAACAGAGCTTATGCGTATTAAATCAGAAGGAGCCGTTTCCGCTTTAAGTAGCAGCCCCTAAAACTAATAGACAATTTCATATACCTTGGCAGCAATATCTCATCAACTGAAAGTGATGTCAACATATGCCTAGTTAAGGTGTGAACTACTATTAATAGGTTATTGATCATATGGAAGTCTGATCATACCAATAGAATAAAACAGGATTCCCTTCCAAGCAGAAGCTGTGTCTGAAGTACCAAAGAATGCTACATGATGTTTGGAACAAATCCTGGAAGCAACACTCCACAAAATAGTTGTATGGCTACTTACCTCCCATCTTTAAAATAATCCAAACAAGAAGAACAAGACATGCAGGGTACTGCTGGAGAAACAAGGTCAAACTCCAAACTGACATTCTTTTATGGACCTCTATATATGGCCACAGCAGTGTTGGCTGACCAGTAAGAACTTAATGGATGTAGTTTGGAGGACCAACCAGGAGTGATGGATGATGGGAGGGAAATCCATGCTGTCAGGGTGACTTAATGACTTTATCTCTCTCTCTCTCTCATACATATATATATATATATACACAAACACACACACATATTTATGGAGGTGGGATCTTTTATTTATGCTTTGGATTGACTGGAGTCCCATATTCTTAGGAAATTTGTGAAAGGGAAAATACAACATAAACTGTAAAATAGAATCTTACCTTTGCAAAACAAAAATGAAATCAATCATAAAAAAGCATCTTACCTAGAAAGAAAACAAAAAAACAAATTAAGTCAAAATGTATCAATTGACTTTACACATTTATGGTTTCAGTCTAGTTTTACTTCAAATGTCTTTTTTTTTTTTTTTAATTTTTTTTTTTATTTGAAACCAAAAGAAAAACAGTTTTTTGTCTTTGATGTTAC
Organism: Sepioteuthis lessoniana; assembly: GCA_963585895.1. Taxonomy (NCBI): domain Eukaryota; kingdom Metazoa; phylum Mollusca; class Cephalopoda; order Myopsida; family Loliginidae; genus Sepioteuthis; species Sepioteuthis lessoniana. Next base: position 1,793,121 of record OY757930.1, read on the forward strand.
AAAAAACTAATTCAATTAAAGTTTTCTGCTGAATGCTTAACAACAAAAAGAAAAGTTACATTTTCCATATGAATCTGGTTGTACTTTGAGAAACTAAAGAAATTTATTCAGGCATAAGTAGTTATATGATCATTAAATGGATTTAGTTTTTCTGTCACGTTTATCAAACACACAAAAATCAAACAAAGGAAATGAAAGAAAAGTGAACTGATAGATTAAGATTTTAATATTTCTATACCAGATATTCTTCAATTCAGCTTGTTAGCTATTTAGTTATTTCCACAACCGCAATGAATAAGAATGGTCAAGTGGAAAGAATTCAGAGTGACAATTGAAACAAGAAAACTGCTACATTAGTAGAAATTAGAATGTAGCAATGGTATCCCCAGTGGACAGGTAATAACCCAACAACCCTCCACAAAAAAAAGCCACCCTAGGTATGATATTAAACTTCATCTGAGGGCAAGGCTCCAGTCCCGGTGATCTGGAAAGTGTGTACCCCCTTGCTGACATTACTCCCAGGTCCACTTTGACTCAGACTGGTAGCACCTGTTAGGGTGCTATCTATGGGTCAAATAGATCTGTTTGAAAATTATATGTATTTGCTAAGAATATGAGCAAAAAAATCCCTTAAGAAACAGCTATACAAAAAAAAAAAAAAAAGTACAATGAATGTGATTCCCTAACTTCTAGGTATATAATAATCCTAGACAGACTGACATGCCATTAAAAAAGATCCAAAGAAAAAAGAGAAAAAAAAAAATAGATAAAAAATAAAAATAAGAAATTGATAATACAAAATAGGGTAGAAGGTATTCAAAATTTATTTCAACTTTATCAGGTATTACTGTTCAATTTAATAATGAATTTATTAGAAAGAAGAAAGACTTCTATGATCAGCCTTTTTATTTGTTAAAATTATTTATAACCATAAACACCAAGACACTTATACAACTTTCTCACCTTTAAAATGACAAAAGGGAGGAAAAGATTTTGGGGGGAAATTAAATTTTGCAGCTAGAGTGAAGTGAGGTGGAGTGTGATTTAAATCTTGATTGTTTTATAAATCCCAATGAATGCCAATAACTAATAAATCTATATCAACATGAGCAGGGTGGGGAGGAGAATTTTGCTGCTTTATGGCAAACACTAAATGTATGGAAGCCTGTCAGATCTAAAAAGGCTTTATGTTTGTTATTGTTACTATTTGCTGACGTATAAGAATTTGTGACAGTTGCAATGAGGTGAGATCAGACTGTCATCTCTTCCTCATTTTCACATCCAAGGTGTTCAATGTCCATCTTGAACAGACAGTTATCATAGGGAAAATGCTTTAGCACGAGCAAAAGCAATTCAACAAACAATGCAAGTTGGAATTCAGGTCAGCTGATTTTTCAAGTCTTGAATATTTGTGTCATACGAAAGAGTACAAAGACATTTGGAGTGAGGCAGGCAGAAAATTATTCACAGATGCTGTAAATGCAGATTCATAAGAACGTGGAAGATAAATGGCCATTCATGTGTAATGTGATTACAATCAATTCTGCAGGCAAATAGATCGAATAGTGCAGAGAAAACATCATGGATGATGGCAACCCAACTATACAAAGAGAGAGAGAGAGAGAGCTGATACAGAAGATTCTGTTTGGGAGGCATCAAGGAAGAGGGTCAGAATAAAGTGGGTAGAAGAAATACTAGAAAAAAATTGAAGAAAAAAAGCATGTTTAAAAGGGAGATATGAATTTAAAGTGAGAGAAAAGGAGAGAAAATGATATTAACATTACCGAGAGAGAGAGAGAGAATATTAGTAAGAACTTAAAACATCCTAATAGAACACAAGAAAGTGTTGTCACTAAAAAAGGGTTTTCATTTCATTTATTGATCACATGGTCAAAACAATATTTTTGCTTTTTTTTTTCATGAGCATCACTTGCATGGCACCTTAAATGTTATGCATTAAACTTGTGTATTCAATAATTCTGAAAGCATTTATAAACCCAAATCCAATGATCAAAATGAGGTACAAAGTTAATTTTTAAGCAGAGAACAACAAGTTTGAATTTAGTTTACCTTGTACTAAGGCTAAAGAGCCCAAGCTGCCCTACTATTTACCCATAGCTGGGATGAATAGAAAAGATATTTTTAGAACTTTTTAGATCTTGAAAAAATTCTATGTGTATACAAGACCTTTTAAGCAGACCCAAATGAATATATAGATCAGGATTTTTGTGAGCCTCCATCAAGAGGTAACATCTATACTTTTTAAAGAGAAAATCCGTTTCCTTTATTCTGATAAAGATAAAAGAATTAACAGATTTTTTTTTCTTTAGCCCCAACTACAATTTTTTTTTTAAAAAAACATGAAAAGTTTGTAGGGTGGTGGTGGTGGTGTAGAATAACAAATGAAATAAATTCAACATTCAAACTGGTTATGAAAATTTTAGTCAGGTGAGTGCTAATGAAAAACTTTCAAAATACAATAGTAGAATTTTTTCTTAGTTTAGACTATTGTCAGCATTAACTTCTACAAGTAAAACTTCAAAATCTGACAAATGCATTGAATTGGAAGCCAACTAAAAATATGTTCATGACTGACTGTTCAAGAGAAAGGTTATGTTTTTATTCTTCAAGGTCAAATTGCAGTTAAAATTTGATTTGAAAGTAAAACTATACAGTGAATTTCAACTGAGAAAAAGAAAATGGATTTTCATTTTTGGTGGGTACAAATGAAAAGTCTTTAAATATTTGCTAGCCAAACTTAAAATCCAGTTTATAAGTAGGCATTTACAAAGCTTAGCTTTGTTTAGCATAAAATTAGAAGGATACCCAGTGAGAATCAAACTCATTAACATTCTGAACAACTTATAAAAGATATTTGCAAGATTTACATTTTTATCAGAATTAAAAAGTATCAATTTTAATAAACCTTTTATCTTGGTTTTCAAGATCTTAAATGTATTTCTCTCTCTGACTTAAAAAAAAAAAAAAAAGTTATAAAAAATTCTTTCCTATTTTCAAATACTTTTATGCATTTGACTTGCACTTAAATTTTTTTCCTAATGCTCTTTTCGACTATATTTTATGTTTTCATAGGAGTAACACTTGACTCAAGGTCAATTTAATAGGTAAGGACAAATATTGCCTGTCCTTAGATCCAATACCACTAAGACTATTCTGACCCTTCCCACACACACACCGTAGTGTAATGGAGAAGTGCTGCAATGGAGTTAAAATTTCTTAGCTCAAACTCCAAATTTGTTTTGTTTTTTCTATCATGTCTAGTTCAAAGACAAGACCATAGCCAAGGTATATTAACAGATGCTACACTGATCCCAGCATAGAAGCATGGGAAATAAGTTTAGACATGAACAATGAAAACAATTTGAATTAGATCTTAAATTCTCCAAAAGAAAACATTAAAGCACTTTCAGAACATTTCTTTCTTCAGTTTCACATTTTGGATTAAGATAAACAAGACAATTAGAATTGATCCCAATCAAGACTCTATTGGGAAAAAAAAAGTAGGAAATCCATCTAAACCAGTCTTTACTTTTTACTTTCTCATATAAAAAAAACAAAAAAAACAACTAATTTGACTGCACCCAATAAAGAATGAAATCATAAATATCTTGGAGAGAGAGGTGAGATCTATTTTTCACAAGGTGAATGTTTAATCTGCTTCAATTTATTTGATAAATTAAAATTTCATTCATTGGGAACATGTCAATGCTTATTATAAAGCATAAAAAGTTCAGCTATTTAAAAAAAAAAAAAAAAAAAAAAAAAAAATTACCATCATAGAAAGCCAAAATGTACCATTTAAGGTTTCTCATTTGATTATTGAGGCCAGAAAAGAGACGAAAATCTGATCAAAGGGACATTTATTTGGGGTCTGTTTCCATCCAAGATTTGTTACCAACTAGTAATTTATTCACATCAACACCCGAGACAAAAGATTCAAATTATTCTTAACATCAAATAGAAAAAAAGAAAACATTTCCTCTCTGAAGCAGAATATTATGATCGTTCGAAAGACCAAGTGCTAAGAGTTTAAAACTCAACAGAAGGATTCTGAATAAGAAGGCTTCCAAAAACAGACAGTCTTAAAAATACTTTTTGGTCCATTTTCAAAATGGAGCCAGATCTCACATATAAATTCTAAATATCAGTGCATGCTTTAATTCCGGAACCTTTTTTCATCTTTAAAATGCAATAAAGATATACCAAGTTTTGATATGAAGAATTTGAAAGATTCTCTGCTTAAAATTTTATGCTTATCAGAAAAAAAAATACAAAAAAATGATAACAGCAAAACAGAGAATGGTAGAGTAGCAGTAAAGTCTGTGGGCAATAAAAAAAGCTCTGACTTCGACTATTAGAACTCAGTTCAAATGCAGTTAGTACTAAAATATAATTTTCTTCAATAACCCACAACATTTACCAGAATTTGTTTTGACATTATATAGTCACATTTGATGAAACAAGTTTTGAAGCACTTGATAAATGTCACAATATTATGATAATTAAGTAGTAGTAGTATGTGTGTGTGTGTGTGTGTGTGTGTGTGTGTGTGTGTGTGTGTGTGTGTGTATAAAATAGTTGGGCCGAGTAGGCTCTCTAGCCTTAGTAAAGCAACCATTTCAGAAAACTGATTTCCAAACTAGAAGCTGGAGTTTCTAAGACCGTCTGATGTTGTCATCAATTTTCTTTCTCCTGCAATGATAACTATGCCAACCAATATTATCCCTGACCCTTGGACAACATTGGGAGACCTGCTACATGGACAACTGCAGGTCTTTCATACAATCTTGTCAAGATCTGTGCAGATCCATAATCTTGTAAGATTGATAGATACCATAATACATATAACATACACACATGTTCAAAAAGAATTTTAAAAAACCATTTTAAGTAAATCTAGAACAAGAATCCTCAATATAAACTGGTAACCAATCAGAAGAAACATGTGCATGTGTGAATATACTCTCCCATAGAGTTATTCAGTCAACAGTGTAATATCACTCACTGACCTTGTATATTATGACTGTTACATTCACTATGAATGACTAAGTAGATTCGTCATGCCTCTGATTCTTTAATAAGATATCACATCCCTCAAATGTGTCAGCAACCAACAAAGTCCATCCAAATTGGTCTTCCTGTGACTGGACTTTTTTTCCAAACCTAAAAATTGTTTTAGAAACAATGAATGAAGTGAAAAAGAATACAAGGAGACTGCTGATAGACATCCCCAAACAGAACTTTGAAGAGTAGTAAAATGATATTACCTAAGGTAGGTTATATTTTTGTTAATATTAAATGACTGAACCATTTCTAGATAGATACTTTATGTTAAATATACATACACAACTTAGAAGCAAATGAAAATGTTTTCATAGAGAAACAAGATATTTATTCTCGTATAGTTTTTTTTTATTTATTATTATTTTTATTTTTTTTTATTTATTATTATTATTATTATAATAACGATGACGACGATGACGACAATTTGTAAATAGTAAAATTGAGGGTTATTCTGGAGGGACAGATAATCTAGAGAGAAATCTTTGCCACCCCAAATTTTCTATTTTTTTTTTACCCAGGTAGATATGAGACTATCTGAATTTCTAAATGGTGATGAAGGTAGTGAAAGCAATGATAACTTTTGAGATTTTGATAACACTTCAATATAAAGTTCACATAAAACTTTCACAGTTCCAAATAGTTCAAGATATAAGCATTTATGCATTCACTCCTTTTGTGGCCTTGATTTCTATATTATCAGAGTAAGGATAAAGAAATCCTTCATTATAGAAAAAAAATGCCCAGGAACTTTAATGATGGTATTAACACTGCAATTAAATTATCCTTTGCAAGCCAGTGTGCAAGTTTTCCAAGAAGATTAATCGTGTGTGTTAGGGTAACAAAATCCAAACATTCTGAGATTACATTGTGTATCATCTGAAATTTGCTTACATACAATTGCGTAGATACAAGATTTAGCTGAAAAATTAATATGTTGACCAAGATACTCTCATGGAATGTCACCAAAGGAGGTTTATTTTTCAACACAGTCTCCTTTGCAGTCCACACACTTCTTCCATCGGTATTGCAGTGCTTGAATTCGACTTGTCAAAAAGTTATCAACAACAGATAGGATTGTTATTGTTGTGGGAAATGAAATTGGCAATCAAAGTTCAAGTCATAGACAAGGCTGTTTTCACTTCAACCTAAGCCGTTTAGAAACGTATGAATACATCTGTTCCCTCCTCCTAGCTATGGATAAATAGTAGGGCAGACGGATTCTTTAACCTTGGATAGAAAACCAGACTAGAAGGAAAACTGAATTCAAACTAGCTTTACCCTTCTGAAAGAAAATTGACTTTGTATTACATCTTGTCCATAGTCAAGGAGTTGGTAAATACTTACAAAAAGATGAAAATACATCTACACACACACACACACACACACACACACACACACACACACACACTACAATTCATTCAATATAGACATGCATAGGAAAAAAAATGTTCCGATTGAAGTTTACAATATTTTAACAAAAGCTAAACCTGTCCTATTGCTGGAAGAATATTTGAAAATAGGTTCTTCCTGTAAGAATTTATTCTAATATAAATTTGATAAAAAATCTTTTAAACTCTTATTTTAAATTTTTTTCTAGTTTGTATTAGAATGGTTTGTTCTCCAAGACCCTTCCAACTTAAAAGACTGCCTCATTTCTCTATGAATAGACTCTTCCTCTAAGATTATATAAATAGCAAACATTCTAAGTTCCAGGCAGCATTCATAGTCATTATAAATAGGTCAATTTCCTGTAGTTTCTTTCTAAGAAAGACAAGTGGGATTGCTATTTGGGAGACATGAAATTGTTATTTGATAAAACCTCAATTAGGTCAAGTGAGAGATTTCATCATTAAGGGATGCTGACCACACAGAATTCCCTTGACTCTCTCTCTCTTGCCATTCATCCCTACTGACCATTGCTCTTGACAAGTACTCAAGATGGCATCCAGTGTCGGCACAGATCTGATCAATGTAGGTTTTTTGCAGATCAACTAACACTGATATGTGCATGTGTAAGAGTCTATAAGAGAGAGTCGTTTATGAATTTGTCCCTACTTGTCCAGCATGTCTTGCTCATCTTAGTCGGATGTTTTAGGATTTAAGTGGCTGAACAGCTGCTGTTTTATAGGGTGCTGCTTCCAGGATTTGTACAAAACAGTATGCAGCACCCTTGTGTAGTTCCCATCAAGCTTTTTCTCCAAGTGTTTCATTAGAGCCCAAGTGTTGCATCCATGCAATATTACTGACATGTTTTTTTTATTGTTGAATTTTACTACAACGTATAGAATAATAATCCAGTGGAATGGAGAGATTTCTGAGATCAGAATTTCATTAGGCAGATCCCAAACTCTAACACAAAAGAATGGTTTCACTAGTTTGGAGTTTTCAACAATTTATCTAAATTTCTTCTGATTGATTTTAATGACATGTTAACTCATCTAGAGCTTTTCATTAGAAAATTATGTTCATTTTATGTTCATATTTACAGTTTTTGTGTAGTTGTTCTTTAAGATTTTTTTGGAACAGTCCTATTGAATAGACATAATTTTTAAACTAATTAACATGACCCATAGATGAAGCCCTAACTGGTACTACTACTCCAGGTCAGAGTAGACCATGGAGTAATGGCAATGAGGGGTAGAGGAAATCAACTTAAAAAAAAAAAAAAGAGTTAATTTTTGTACAAAAATCGGCTTGAGAAGCAGCAACTTTTGTAACTGTACTTTTGCATTTACCGATCAATCATCACTCATTGCATATTTTAAAACTGAGATTCATTGACGACAATATTTGACTTGCCATGAAAAATTTGATGGCTCAAAACCCAAAATAATACAAGAAATCATTTCCCTCCTAAATTGGTTTAAAGATTTATTTTAAACAATTAGAATCGCAGATAAATCAACTTCTTTTATCTAATTTCAAGGCTAATCTTATAAATAAGCAGTGAGATAGAATATTTAGTAGATTTGTAGATCCATTCTTTAAGTCTATTCAAAATTTTTGATTTTATT